>CAUYSK010019123.1:0-24064 GCA_963575035.1 Avahi laniger | reverse complement strand
ATCACCATTGTTTCTTAAAGCTGAATAGTACTCCATGGTATACATATACCACATTTTATTAATCCACTCAGGTATTGATGGACACTTGGGTTGTTTCCACATCTTTGCAATTGTGAATTGTGCTGCTATAAACATTCGGGTGCAGGTGTCTTTTTTATAGAGTGTCTCTTGTTCTTTTGGGTAGATGCCCAGTAATGGGATTGCTGACAGATGTTCTTAAACTATCTCCACTGGAGTTAAAAGTGCATGTGTCTAGACTCCTTAAAAGACTAGAAGTTCCTTAGGGGGAGGGGTTGTCACTTTCATGTGCATGCTTTACAAAGAATCATTTTACAAAGTGATTTCACATAGGTTATTACTTCTGTTTCTCATTACAACCCCATGAATTATCCCCATTTTATAGATGAGTAAACTTCTTTTCTTCCTGTTAAATGTGAATATTTAAAATATACTATGATTTTTATACCATATTTTGTCATGTTGTCATTTTTCTTTTAAATATACTGGGAGTCATAAAACTGGGAAGAGGCCCAGTAATCTGTCCAAAGTAACCTGACCAAAGTCTGGCCCTTAGTGAAGGGCCTAAGTCAGATCCACAGGCATTCACTGCCTCGAAATTCCCTCAAATAATTCCAATATGGCCCATCACAGGGGGTAATTAAGTTCATTGGATTTATTTATTTATTTATTTTTTGAGACAGAGTCTCACTCTGTTGCCCAGGCTAGAGTGCCCTGGCGTCAGCCTAGCTCACAGCAACCTCAAACTCCTGACCTTGAGGGATCCACTCCCCTCGGCCTCCCAGAGTGCTAGGATTACAGGCGTGAGCCACCGCGCCCGGCCAAACTCATGGGATTTAGAGTCAGACAGATGTGTTCCCTTCAAAGTTTCAACAGTTATTTTGTGATTTTGGCAAGTTATTCAGCTTCCTCACTGTAAAACCGGGGGACATAATGGTACCTACCGCAGAGCTGCTATTAGGATTAAATAGAAATACACTTGAAGCACTCAGAACAGATTGGGCATATAGTCAGCGCGCAATAAATGGTAGCTGTTATTATAAGAACTATAGTTGTTGAATGATTGACTCTGGCATATAACGCCTGCATTCAACTTGAAACACGGAGCTGTCACAGTGGTTCAGCGGAAGGGGTGGGAACTGTAGCCAATTTTTTCTAGAAATAAATCTTTGTGGGAGGATAACGACCGGTTAGAAAGCCTGAGTCTTGAGGGAACAAAGATCTGATCCCCCGGCCCAGGGAGAAAGGAGGCAAAGTCTCCCCTGCAGGATGCAACCACAGTGCAGAACTTCCCCCGAAATAAGTACCAACCTGCTGGGCACACCCAGCCGGGGGTGAGGCTGCCTCAGTAGCCGGATTTCAGCAGAGCGGGGCAGGATCTCCTTTAATTCCGCTCTCTTATTCTCGGGGACCACACCCTGTGCGTCGGGGGAAGGACTCCAAAGCCGCGGGGAGGAGGCTTCCGCGCGGCCCCAAACCTGACCATCTATGGTCACAGAACGCACCGAACAAACAGGAAGTGGGGCGATAGTGGAGGATTCTTTTCCACCTTCCCAGCCCTGGGCAGAGCGAGCCAGGCGGGGGCGGGCACGCCCAGAAAACCAGGGCTAGGCCCACGGCACCCTCACCGACCCCCCTCCCCACGCCCAACCTCCACAAGTCCTCCCTGAACTCCAGACCAACTGCCTTCCCAAGTCACAAGCCGGGAAACCAGGGTATGCACGCCCAGAGAGAGACGGAGCTTGGCCGCAATCCCCACGGAAAGTAGACGGCCGCCTGGATTCCCGCCCTCAGAGAATCCTGCCCCTAGTTCTTCCAAGACCCCTTCTGGACTGCAGTAAAAAGGAACTGGCCTTTGCCATTGAGACTAAATTGATAGAAGAATCAGCCATTCATCTGTCCTCCTTCCCGGAGAGAGAGCGTAGCGGGTGGGTGACTTCCGCCCTTCATTGGCCTGGGCCTCAGGCTCAGTACTGCGGCCCGAGGGGCGGGGCCTATCTTGTGAGCACGCCCTCCCCCGATCGCTCCTGCCTTAGGGGCGGGGATTTCTCTAGCGCCCTCAGGGCTAGTTAGGATTCTCTGAGGCGTGGTGAATAGGGGGCGGAGTCACGAGCAGGGCGGCCAGATTTCCTTCCCAGTCCACCGCTGGCCTTGCGCTTCAGCCGGCAGCTCATTTCCGGTGGGGGTGCCGCGCCCAGTCAGGGCCCGGAAGTGGGGCGCGCGGAGATTGCTGGGCAGTTCTTGCCGGAAGTGGAGAGCGGCTGATCGCAGTCCCGAGGTGAGGCAGAACTCTGAGGTGCGGGTGTGCGGCTGGGTAGGGACTGGAATCTCCTCGGGACCCATCGGCCCCTGGCGTTATTAACGGCCCTTGTGGCCTACGCGCGTGTGGTGAGCCCTCCTGAGGGGGCCGGGGCCAAGATCCCTCAGACCGACCCGGACTCCTGGGCGCGGTCTCTTGAGGTGGGATCGGGGTGACGAACTGAACCTGGCTGCCCCGGGGAGGCTCCTCCGCTAGATTTCGCAGCGCTGCCCATCAGCCTTAGTGGAGGCCTGATTCCTGAGGTGCCCTGAGTGAAAGGAGCCTCCGAGACCTTAGAGTCTTCCCTATTCCCGGTCTCACTCCCATTGCACGGATGGGTAAATTGATCCCCGGAGAAGAGGCTCGTCTAAGATCATATAGCTAGTGAGGAAGAGAATCGGAATCCTGACCCCTGTTCCTTAGATGACTAGCCCCAGGTCCTTCCCGTGTTCCTTGGAACCTCTAACTTGGGGTAGTCTTCCGGTCGTGTTGCCTCGCAGGCAGCAGCAGGTTAAAGGCCAACCGCTGCGTGGAACTTTTTTCCCCCCCCTTAATTCTTTAGTTTGGGATGCCTGGGGAGTTTTTAAAAGACTGGCGGGCAAGTTCTTGTTTTGCATTCGCATAGCCTCCCCTTCCTCCTAGGCTGCTGCTCTTATTCTGAAAAGCTAAGCTAACTTTATTGAAGGTGCGTACTTATGGACCTGAAATCAGCTTTTGGTCTGGCCCCACTACTGAATGTGGCCTTAGATGCCTTGTTTAACTTATTTGAGCCTCATTTTGCTCATCTTTTAAGTGGAGATCTCTGCTCACCTCCAGGTTGAAATTGAGTGTAACAAATTGTGTTTATTCTATGCCAGCATTCTGCCAGATGCAGGGAATGCAGCTTTGAAACCAAAAGATCCTTCCTTCATGGAGCTAGCAGTGTTTGCGGGACGTTTAAGAAGTAATTGTTAATGAATGTGAGGAAGAAAGAGCAGTGTGCTATGAAAGTATGTAACAAGGGATTCAGGAAAACTTCTGAAGAAGCAGTTCAAGATGAATTTTGAAGGATGAATAGTAATAAGTTCAATGAAGAGGGGATGAGAACATTTTAGACAGGTTAGTATCAGAACTGTGACATTCAAAGCTCTTTGTAGGGATCTAAGTGAAAATCCAAGGTCAGCCCAGCACATTGATCATTTACCAAACATTTATTGGGACCTTAATATGTCTGAAGCACATTAAATGAGGTACTTAGCCTGTGTGGCTAAGAATACAGTTCTCCTGGAGTTTGCAGTGGAGAGGGAACAAACAAGTAAATCAGGGACGGCTTATAGTGTCATAGTGCAAAGCTTAGGGCTGCAGGAGCATAGAGGAGAAATACCTGAGCCAGATATCCAGGCTTCCAGAGAGGAATGGGAGGCTAAATCTTGCAATATTTATTTAGGTATATGGTGAATGTGGAAAAGGGATTTCCAGGCAAAGAGGACTATGGGTGCATAGACATGTGAAAGACCATGACTAGTTTGGTGTACTGGAATTGTAATGCTTGGGGAAGTGGAGCACTGAGAGTGGTAGGATCAAATTGGAGTACCTTGTAAGCAATGCCAAGGAATTTGGATTTTACCCTGAAAGCTATGGGGATGACTTGAAGTGTTTTATGTAGGAAAATGATGTTATCGGATTTATATTTTGAAAAGTTTGCTCTGTCAAGTGGGAAGGGACCAGACACTGTGGGGAAGTAGATCAGTATTTGGAAGCTGTTGCTGTAGTCATGGCCTGAACCAAGACAGTAGTAGAAGTGGGAATGGAGAGGAGGGATCAGATTTGAGCAATATTAAGAAGATGGAATCCATAGAATTGAAGACTGATTATTTGTGGGAATGATGAAGTAGGAGTAGTGTAGGACAATTGTCTGGTTTTTTGGCTTAGTAAACTGGGTAGTACCATTCAGATATGAAAAATGAGAAGTAAATTCGGGAGGTAATGCAGAAAGAAAATGAACTTAGCGTGAGTTTTGTTTGAGGTATTTGTAGTAAATCTAGGCAAAGGTGTCCTAGCCAAAGGAAACAGCAGGAGCAAAGATGGAGGCAGGAGAGGACCTAAATTGTTCAGTGAAGTAATGGAGCCTGGAATTTGGCAGCAGATAAGACCAGAAAAAAGGGTAGGTGTCTGCCAGGTTGTGAAGGGCTTTTAATGGATTTGATTTTGCCATGGTCCAGCATAAAAGAATTTCTGTAGGAATTTCCCACCTTCTCTAGAAATACTTCATCAGTCAGGTGGGCATAATTTGTGTCTCAGAGGGTTTTAAATAAAATGGTGGCAATGAAAGTACTATGTAAAGTACAACCTGCCATGCAAACCAAAAGTGGTGATATTAAGATTCAGTGCGTGAAAAAAAAATTCAGTGCATGTATTTTTGCTTTGAGGAGGTTAGCTATTAACTTTATAAAATGTTTTGTTTCCAGCCTGAGGGATGATGTTTTCTTGGCCTTTTTCTTGATTATGCTTACATTTGTTTAGTTGCAATTATTTTTTTAACTGGAGACTGCCCCTTTAAAAAGTGACTTCCTCCTTTCAGTTTTCAGTGAAGCATTGGGTATCAAAGATTTGTTTTACTTAAACAAGCAAATGCAAAATGTCACTGGAAGTTGAACCCTCTGGTTTGAAATTTAATGCTGAGATTTGAAATCTGAGGATCCTTGAGCCATATCTTATACAATCCAAGTGACTATTCCTTTGAAATATCATCATGTTTCTTTCTTTATTTTCTACCAAGCTGGCTTTCATACCTGTACTTCAACTTCTTTACCACAACCAGACTGATCTATTAAAAGTTCTTTAAAAAGAACTATTTTTCATCTCATTACCCTTCTCTGACTTCATATTCTCAAAGAATCAAGCCTAAACTCCTTTGTTCAACTTACCAAATTTTCTGCAATTAAACCCTTAATTAATTTTCATTGAATGGTATATATTGACTTTCTAATTTAGAAAGTCCTGAACTAGCAATTTTTTTTTTTTTTTTTTTGGAGACAGGGTCTCACTCTATCACTCAGGCTGGAGTGCAGTGGCATCGTCATAGCTTATTGTAACTTCAAACTCTCAAACTCCTGGCCTCAAGCAATCCTCCTGCCTCAGCTCCCAAAGTGCTAGAATTGCAGGCCTGAGCCACCATGCCCAGCCTGAACTAGCATTTTATTTGAACCTTTTGCACTTCCCTTATTATGCTCCTTATTAAATTAGAACAGGGTTTCTCAACCAGAGTTGACATTTTGGGCCAGTTGATTCTTTGTCATGGGGTTGTCGTGTGCATTGTAGGATGTTAAACAGCATCCCTGGCCTCCTAGCCCTTAGATGCCAGTAGCACTTCCTCATTTGTGACAACAAAAAATGTCTTTAGACATTGTCAGATGTCTCCTGGAGGACAGAATTGTCTGGGTTGAGAACTCCTGCATTAGAAAGTGTCATAGCTGTGATTATACAATGTCTTATCTCCCCAACTGAATTCTATGAGGGTAGGCTCCAGGCCATGCACAATGATAAGCACTCAGTATCCTGCAATGAATGAATCATTTGTTTTAATTGAGGCATCAAGAAATAATTCTTTCAAGTAATTTATGGGTGATCCTTAAAGGACTTGCCTTCCCCCCCCCCCACAGAGGATGTGATCTTAATAGAGAAATGTCACTGATTAAGTACTAGAAGCAAGCTTTGTGTTAGTTGACAGTATTAGTCAGCAGAATTCCCTCTCCTCTGTATTGAGAATATATATAAATCCCTGTTTTGTTCAGGTTGCTTGCGTTTAGACTGGTTGGTTTTAGTAGATAGGAACTATCATTTATTTTTAAATTTCATATGGTTTATAGAGTTGGTGTTCACGTGTATTTTAATTGATAAAATTGTTGTATGAGCATTTATTGCTTAACAACAGGAATATGTTCTGAGAAATTTTTTATTAGGCGATTTCATCATTGTGGGAACATCACAGAGTGTATTTACACAAACCTAGATGATATAGCCTGTTGCTCCTAGGCTGTAAACCTATAGAGCATATTAACTGTACTGAATACTGTAGGCAATTGTAACACAATGGTAAGTATTTGTATATCTAAACATAAAAACAGTACAGTAAAAATACAGTATTATCTTATGGGACCACCATTGTATGTGTGATCAGTCCATCATTAATCATTAACCAAACTGTCATTATGGGGCACAGGACTGTGGTTTCATTGTTTTTAAATTAATGCAGCCAATGCAGCATTAACCATGAAACTTTCTTCTTGATATACTGTATGTAAACTTAACAAAAACAAAGTTCTAAAAATATTCCTCAACTACAGTGCAGCTTTGTTTGCCTTGTATTACCAGACCTGTTGTGCCAAACTTTTCCATTTGGCTGGAAAATAGTTGAAATGTTTAATGGAAGGAGCAGACTTGCTTTTTTTGTTTGTTTTTTTCTCCAGAGATTATTAAAATTCCTATTCTTAATTATAGACTTATAATCACAGATCCTTTCATATCTTTAGTTTTAGCTGAATCATGGCTAAGGACAAATGTCATCCTTGAATCTATCTTTATGTATGACAGTGGGAAATGCTCTTCTATTAAAGCAAAGATCCAGGCTCAAATCAGCCAGTGCAGTTTTTCCTTATACAGTAAAAAACATGTCAAAGTAGAAAAGTTCTGCTCAATGCTCTGTGCAATTAATCTTCAGAATATTCTTTGAATATAGTGGAGAGGGGAACCCATGACCTTACAAAGTTATCCGTTTGCCCCAGACCATTGAAATAGCTAGTTGCCAAGTCTGACCTCCGGTTATACACTATTACTCATTTTTCTCTTTCATGGAGTTTCAGATAGAGGATCGTGTATAAGGAGGGAACAGGAGACAAATGCTGATATTGAGTTGGATTCCTTCCCTCCCCAGAAGATAGATCTTTCTTTCTTTTTCAATCCAAACCTCAGGTGGCAGTGACTCAGGCACCAAATGTCATTGGTTTCATCAGCGAAACCAAATGCTTAGGGAAGAACAGTGGCTCCTCATTTGGGTTAGATTTAGATGGCATCTTTACTGGAGCAAAGTGGTGTCTGTTCTTTGGTTTCAGGGTTAAATTAGCCAACTTGTAAGTACCTCCTAGAAGCATATCTAGGTTTTACTTTGTGACATGTTAGGGCCTCGTAATGAGTCTTTTTCCTCAGTGCATGTAGGTATTGCCCTTATAGTTAGAAGTCGAAGATATAGATAGATACATCTAACATTACAGTAAACATCTTCATGCCTATCACTTTTACTGCATTAGTATTTACTTTCTTGGGATAAAATCTCAGGATTAGGATTACAAAGTCAAGGCCAAGAGAAGCATTTTGAAGCAAATCAGTTGGGCTATCATAGTATACAGGGTGACTTGTGTGGTTGCTTTCTTTTCAGTTTTACTTAAGGATAATGGCAAGAACAACTATGGGGCAAAGTAGAAGACATTTTAAGCATAGCAGTTTCCTGGTCAAGTAGAAATTCGTGCTACTGGCTTAATGGCCTGGTGAGATGAGACAAGAACTGCAGGAATAACCTGGTTCCATTTACTTCTGAATGACTTCTTTGCATAGACAGAAGACATTAGGTTGAGTTGTTGAATGATGGGAGTATGAAGCAGCTTTGGCAAGAATCACTAGCCATTTCAGATTTTTTTCTTGGTTTCAAACCACGAAAGACATTACTGCTGAATCAAGCTCATAGTTTCTTTTTATTCAGCATATATCCTTCCAAGAGCCTATACATTCTTATGACTTCATGATATTTCTTTGCCAATGATTTGCAAATATTATCTCCAGTCTTGATCCTTTCCCAGGCTTTATTTCTAAATACTTATTAGACATTTCCACTTACAAGCTTCATCTTTTCTTCAAGCTCAGCATGTCCAAAACTGACCTCATTTTCTTGCCCTAACTAAAATATGCCAGAACCTGTTTCTAACTATTAATGTCATCATTCTCTTAAGGCCCCAATATTTACAACTCTGGAATCATCTTTGCCTCCCTTCTCTAAATGTTACTGTGCTCACAGTCAGTCCCACATAGTCAGTACCACACAGTTAGTACTTGTTCTCAGTTTAATGCACACTTGTTTCTTGTGACCTCCAAGGGCAGAACCAAGATCAGTGGGTGGAAGCTGTGGGGAGACACATTTGCCTCCATATAAGGAAGAACTTTTTAATACTTTGAGCTGTCTGGAATGGGCTGCCTCCAGAAGTCACGGGTTCTCCATCACTGAAGGTGTTTGAGCAGAGGCTGCATGTCTAATTGCTAAGAATATTGAAAGGACTGTTCTGGCATCAAATGGTGTTTTTACAAGATGATTTTTAGAATCCCTCCTAGTGCTGAGAGCCAGTGATTCAATAGAAAGTAGCTTCTTGGCCTGGCACAGTGGCTCACACCTGTAATCCTAGCACTTTGGGAGGCCGAGGTGGGAGGATTGCTTGAGCTCAGGAGTTCCAGACCAGCCTTGAGCAAGAGTGAGACCCCGTCTCTACTATAAATAGAAAGAAATTAGCCAAACAACTAAAAATAGAAAAAATTAGCCAGGGATGGTGGCACATGACTGTCGTCCCAGCTACCTGGAAGGCTGAGGCAGGAGGATCGCTTGAGCCCAAGAGTTTGAGGTTGTTGTGAGCTAGGCTGACACCACGTCACTGTAGCCCGGGCAACAGAGTGAGACTCTGTCTCAAAAAACAAACAAACAAAAAGAAAGTAGCTTCTCTACTGCTGAACTCCTTTAGAGCAGGCAAACTACCTTTGTTTTACATTCCCCGCAGCACTTAATTCAGGTGCTGGTCACTTCGTTGCCTAAAGGTGATTATTTGTTGATTAATTGATTCTTTTCATTTAGTTTAAATATCTGGTTAGACACCAAATATTATGAATTTTTTCCTTTGAAATATCTTTTGCAGTAGCCTTCTTTTATAGCTAGATGAATAATAGCTTTCAACCTAACTTTCTGGACCCTAATATCTTCACTTTTCTCTCCAAATCTTATTCTGTTTATCAGACAGTGCTTGTAAACACTTTACTTTCATATTATTCCTCCCCCCAGAATCCTTGGATGGCTCCACATGTATCAACGTCAAATCCAAATACTGCCTGGCTTTCAGTGCCCTCCATAATCTGGCCCAGCTTGCTTATTCTTATTCAGCTTTATTTCCCATGGTACTCTGAACTCTATGCAGGCTAACCTGCTCACACTTTCTGTACATAGCTTGCCTGGTCTCTTCTTTTTTGCTTTTGATTTGTTCTAGAATGTCTTTCCTTTTTTCTCTTATCTTTTCATCAAAATGCCCACTTCCCTCCTGAAACCAATCTACCTGTAGTCCTTATTGATTTCTTCTGAACTCTCAGAGCATATAGTTGTTTTATACTATATAATTCAGATCCATAGTAACACATTCTGCAAAGAAAAATCTCTAATATGTAGGCAAATACTTTAACTTTCCCTAATCCAACTAAAGTTAGATATTCCCTAATCCAACTAAAGTTAGAACTTTTTAAAATAAAGTCTTTAGTATTTATTCCAATCGCATTTCATTTTGTTGGCCTTCCAGTTAAGAATGAAAGCTGTTCTCAAAAAGCTTTCCTTCTTATCAAGAAGGCCAACAAAATGTGTATTCCCTTTCTGCAGCAGCCCATACAATGCTAAGCGCTTTGGTTTTATGAGTATCTATATGCCTGCTTGTTGGGTGATGAGGTAGGTGCTGGAAGGAGAATAGATAAATTCCCATTCTTCTGGAGTCTATATTCTAGTAGATAGTATGCAGTGCTGACATTTTACATTTGAATTGCATTTTAAGGCTTCCAAAGTGATTACTCTCATCTATGAAATCAGCTCCTTTCATCCTTACATCTCTGTGTGCTAGGTGAGGGTTATAACTCATTGTGCCACTGTCCCAAAGTTACACAGTGAATATGTGCAGATTGGGACTCAGAGCTTGGTTTCCTGAGTCCTAGTTCTGTTTAGACTTACGTAATTATGACATAAATATGATTCTGTTTCTGAGAGCTTTTATGATGGATGCTTAACTAGTAGAGAATCTGTACATTCATTTATGGAGGCTTATATATAGTTCTTGGCTATTATCAGTTAGAAATGGCAAGAAACAAGATCAGGCAGAGCTACAGTTTTCTGCTCTGAGAATTCTGTATTCTTTGGGAGAAGCCTTATTTTGAACATTTGCTTCTAAATTTGTGTCATCTTGAATGTGATTTTAAAAAATTGGCCTCCATGTAGAAAATTGAAAATAGAAAAATTGAAAGCTGCTAATAATGTAACTAAAGACACCATGGAGAGGCCTTGAACCCAGAGTGCTATGCTAGACAAACAAGTGGGGGGCTGGGTGCTATGAGAACCACCCAGTCACTTAGTTGCTTAAAAGCCATCGTGGAGTGGTAAGAAGCGCCTCAGAGTAGGATTCAGAATATTTGTGCTCAGGACCTAGGTTCTCTACTCACTGGCTGATCTCTGTCAAGCTTTTTAACATCTGTGAATGTCAGTTTCTTCATTCTAAAAATGGGGATCAATATCTGTATGATATACCTTGTAGAATTATTTTAAGTCTCAAAAGAGGCAACAGATTACTGATATAAAGCATTTACAACTATAAGAGATTATTTTTAATTAATATGTATTCTTATGTGGTTATTTTCCTTATGGTACTTAGTTTGGAGATGTCCATATCAATGTCATTTATGCCTGAGAAAGCAGCATTTATTTGAAAGATGGGAGTATTTGTAAAATCCTGTGAAAGCAGACAGACAAAAAATTAAAAAAGAAGAAGAAAGAGAAAAAAACCCCACTTTTCCACAGATTTGACAGAAAGCAGAGACAGCCAGACGTGTGGAGAGCAAGAGCCTTTATTTATTTGTTTGTTTATTTATTTAAGGGATATTTATTAGCCTGCTAGATTTTTAGTGCCTACTACATTTATAGTACTGGAATTATAAAGACAAGACATGGTTCCTGCCTTAGGGTGGCTAATTGCCTGCTGACTATTAAATAAATGATTTTAAACTAGTATGTTAAGTGCTGTGGTAGAAATAAGGGCACAGTGTTGTGGAAGCACATAGTAGAAATATTTCTTGGAGAGGGCAGATTGGAAAGAGAAAAACTTTTCCAAGAGCCTAGCATTATAAAGTCTCAGAAGTGAGAAAAGGCATGGCTTGTTCTGGAAAATCCAAGTAGTCCTATGTCGCTATAGTGTACTGAGGAAAGGTGTAGCAAGAGATAAAACTGGGGAGTGGTAGGAGCTAAAGTAGGACTAGATTATGGAAACCCTTGTTTGAACTTTGTCCTGAGTGTTCTGGGGAGTATTGAATCGTGTTAAATAAAAGAATATTATAATTATATTTGCATTTTAGGTAGATCACTCTGGCTATAATATGGAGAGGAGATGAAGAAGTTGTATTAGTGGAATTAGGGAAAACTAGCTAGGAAGTTATTGCAGTAATCTAGGCAAAGTCTTGATATGCTTTTATCAGTCAGGGCAAGGGGCATCTGTTCATGAGATATACAAGGTAGAGCCTATGGATTTTGGTGACTAATTAGATATTGTGGGCGAGTAAGGAAGAAGATATAAATTTAGTTAACATTTATGGAATCATTATTTTCCAGGACTGTTGCTAAGCACTTCTACATGGACTTCCTCATTATTCTCACTAAAGCCCTTTGGATTTTTTTTTTTTTTTTTTGAGACAGTCTCACTGTGTTGCGCAGGCTAGAGTGCCGTGGCGGCGTCCTAGCTCACAGCAACCTCAAACTCCTGGGCTCAAGTGATCCTCCTGCCTCAGCCTCCCGAGTAGCTGGAACTACAGGCATGTGCCACCATGCTCAGCTAATTTTAGTTGTCCAATTAATATCTTTCTAATTTTAGTAGAGACGGGGTCTCGCTCTTACTCAGGCTGATCTCAAACTCCTGAGCTCAAACAATCCGCCTGCCTCGGCCTCCCAGAGAGCTAGGATTATAGGCGTGAGCCACCGCGCCCAGCCAAGCCCTTTGGATTTTATACTTTTGTCCTCGTTATACAGATGAGGAAACTGAGGCTCAGAAACTTTGGTGACAGCTTATAGTCACAGAGCCAGGGAGTGCTGTTGTTCAAACTCCCAATCTATCTGATTTTTCTAAAGACCACTCTTACCCACTGTACTATACTGCCTGACAGTTTACAGATTACTAGCTTGATCAATCAGGTGACGGCTGGTCATGCTAGATCACTGAGACAGTGGGGGTGAGGTATGAGGAAGCAGTGTTAGGGAAGATGATGAATTCTGTTTTGGACATTTCAGTTTTTGGTGCCTTTGGGGCACCCAGGTAGAGATGCGGAAGCTGGGTCTAAAATTCTGAATCCCAGAGGAATGGCCTGAGCTGGATAGGCTGCTTTGGGAGTCTTTAGTCCACAGGTAGTTGTGGTACTTACCACCTGGCAAGTAGGCCGGGTGTTACTACAACAATGGTAGTTGGAAGCTTGGGAGTAGACGTGACCACCTGAAGAGTACAGGTTTATGTGCAGAAAATGAGAAAAGGTATGTCTTTCAGTCCTTTCAGTTCTGGACATTCTTTCCCATAACATCTCAAATTTCACCACCAAAACCAAAAATACCAGATACTGTTCTTCTATCTTTGGATGGTGGTAGAATGAGATTAACTATAAATGGTAGCTATATTATCCCTTTCCATTCTACTTAAGTCAGACAGCAGTGCTATAGCTTGTTTAGCAATGAAAGCCTATGAAAGCAAGTGAAATGTAAATAAGGGGGAACCAAAATCCCATGAAGCTATATTATTAAGCTTTTAAGATTGGTAAGATTGGAAGCTTTTAGAGACACTTGCACTATGTTTCCATTGTTAACGCTGGTCTCAGCCTGAAACATGCATTGTGTATGAAGGAACATGTTTTATTATAGAACTAGGTGGTATCCATGGAAGGTAGCTTGGGAGTTTATTGCATTCCTTGCCTTTCCCCCGATTTATAAAGTCTGGTGGATTATATGTGAGTCTGTCCCTAGCCAGTACCCAAAATGGAAAAGGGCAGCAATTCAGGTATCAGTTGATGATGTCATAATGTAAAGGAAAGTATATTGGCTGTTTCTAGATGGCTCTGTTTGCTAGTAGAGGATAGATCTGAAGGCTTCTGCTACAACTCCAGGCCAGGGAATGGAAAGGTTTATTTGGTCCTCTTTCTCATTTTTTTCCTCTTTGAGTCTCTCTTTATTATTTATTTATTTTTTAGTGACAGGATCTTGCTCTGTTACCCAGGCTGGGGTGCAGTGGCACAATCATAGCTAACTGTAACCTCGAACTCCTGGGTTCAAGTGATTGTCCTGCCTTGGCTTCCCAAGTAGCTAGGACTACAAGTGCACACCACCATGCCCAGCTAATTAAAAAAAATTTTTTTGGGTAGAGACAGGGTCTTGCTGTGTTGTCCAGGCTGGTCTCAAACTCCTGGCCTCAAACAATCTTCCCACCTTGGCCTCCCAAAGTGCTGGGATTACAGGTGTGAGCTACCACACTGGGCCCTTTGATTCTGTTTTAAACAACATTGTCTGGCAAGTGACTGGGATCAGAGACACCAGAGCCTAAACACAGAAAAGAATGGAAAAGGATTATTATATTGCCTTCCTTAGTTTATCTTGCGAGCTGCTTATCTCTTCTACAGGAAGGACAATGTGTTAAGTTGAGATACTCTGGCATGTTGTCATCTTTGGGGGAATCGTAATTGCTGTGGTCATTTTAGGCAGCTTCAAGGGAGTTGAGTTCATTCGGCCTCAGTTACCTGAACTAATTAATGCTTTGATGAAGTAAAATCTTTCCAAGTCAGAGATTTGAAATTTCATTGACTAATTTCTATGAGATCCCTTATGGTCTCAAGTACTTTATGTAGATGTGTATTGATAACATTTTACACTTATGTGTACAACTTTCAGAACCTTTTTCCCTTTGGAGTTTTGGAATACTATAACTTCGTAAATATTTATTGAACATCTACTCCCTACCAGGTAGTGGTCTAGATGGTAGAGTGTAAGGAACAAGCTAGATAAGGTTGTTTCTTTCTTGGAGCTTGCTTTCTTTAGGATGTTAGGTATTGAATGAAGCTAATTCAGATAAATTAGTACTTGCAAAAGACCTATAAAAAGCTCTTTTGGATGTGTCTAGTGTCCTTTCCTACTGCATGTCCAGATCCTACCTATCATCATTTGAAGCCTGGCTCAAATGGCAGCTTCTCCATTATACCCTTATCTGATCCTTCCAGCTGATATACTCTTCCCCTCTCTGAAATCCCATGCTGCCTGTCTGCAACTTTCTTGTGTCACCTTAAAAATTTTTTTTCTATTTGTTTTATAGTTGTTAGTACATATGTTAAGTCTCCCCTATTAGACTGTAAGTTTTTGAAGACAGAGTAAATATCCTATTCATTGTACATGCAGGCAGCAGGATGTTGTGGAAAAAAAACCACACTGAACTTAGAGCCAAAAGACTTAAATTGAGTGCTGGCTTCTCTCCTAACTGGCTTTGTGACTGTAGGCGAGTCATTTAACTTCATTGAAATTAAGTTTTCTATCTCTAAGAGTGTAGTAATTATCCTTACTCTCCTGAATAGTTGTTGGAAGGCTCAAACTGAGACAATATATGTGACTATACTTTGCACATTCTTAGTTTCTATGCAAATATTTGGTAGTATCATAGTAAATATTCAGTAAATATTTGAATAAACATTTGCTTTATTGAATACCTTTTCCTGAATAGTTCTCTTGCTTAATGAGGTCTTTATGATTTTGCAAATGTGCTAGACTACTTTTCCATCTAATTTTATTAAGCTATTCTGTTCCTCAGAATTGGCATCCTTTTTACCCCCCACAAGTATTTTGTTTTTCTCTGTAGGTGCTGTATAATATAAAATAACAAATAACATTTGATCTGTTTCAGCAGGTGGTATATTATGGCTGACATGCAAAATCTGGTAGAAAGATTGGAGAGGGCAGTGGGCCGCCTAGAGGCAGTATCTCATACCTCTGACATGCACTGTGGGTATGGAGACAATTCAAAAGGTAAGCACTGCACAGCCCAGAAGAATGCTTTGTTTGAGTGTCTTGGCCTGAAATTTTTCTTTTTTTTTTGAGACAGAGTCTCATTCTGTTACCCAGGCTAGAGTGTTGTAGCATCAGCCTAGCTCACAGCAACCTCAAACTCTTGGGCTCAAGCAATTCTGCCTGAGCCTCTCAAGTAGCTGGGACTATAGGCGCGTGCCACGACACCTGGCTAATTTTTTCTATTTTTAGTAGAGACAGCGTCTCACTCTGGCTCAGGCTGGTCTGGAACTCTTGAGCTCAAGTGAGCCTCCTGCCTCGGCCTCCCAGAGTGCTAGGATTACAGGCGTGAGCCACTGTGCCCACCCGAGCCTAAAATTTTTCTATCCCAGTGAATTCTCCCTTTTGGAGCTAACTTCCCCAAAACACTTTAGAAAGTTTATCTCCTGTAATTTGTATTCCTGTGAACAGATAAGGGAGGAAGTAACTTGTGCAAGGAGGCCTGTGGTTAAGTTATTTTAACACAAGAACTTCCTGCTTGTATGATATTTCCTGTTTCTTTCTTTAGTAGAGTAACTCCAGTGTAAGTCAAATGATAAGTGATGTTAAAATTCCTCTTTACAAATGATTGGCAAACTGGCCATTTTGCACATGCACCAGGAGAAACATAGAACGTTAGAGTTAAAAGGAACCTTGGAGGATCATTTTGTTCATTTTCATTTTATACATAAAGAAAATTAAGCTCAGAGAGGAAAAGGGACTTAGTCAGGATCACATAACCACTTAGTGGTGGTATTGGAACCAGAACCCAGGATTCCTGACTCCTGTTCTAGTATTCTGTTTACTGTATTACCTTGTGCCCTTCCCCTTTCCCATGGAAGCGCATTTTAAAGAAACATGCGTCGTTGATTTTTTATGGTGTGTATTTCTTCAGCAGGGGCAACTCCGTATGTGCAAGCATTTGACTCACTGCTTGCTGGTCCTGTGACAGAATACTTGAAGATCAGTAAAGAGATTGGGGGAGACGTGCAGAAACATGTAAGGATGTTTTGCCTTTTTCCCCCTCTTTTAAGGACTGGTGTCTTTCTTCAAATCCCATTCGTCTTTGGTTTATGAGCCCCTTGAGAGGCTCCTGGCTCCTTTTCTACCTGTACTGAGGAGCTCTGTTCAGGCACAGAAATGATTTCTCATATTTTTTAGGTCCCCTGCTTTTATCACATATTCTCTGTGGGCTTCTTTTACACAGAAAGCTTGCTTGGTGCATAAAATATGGCTGTATTCATCTTTATAATGAAGAATATGTTCCCAGTCTGATTCCAACATGTTACATAACCAAACCTAGGGGGGCTTATTTAAAGGAGTCATTGTCATGACTTAGCATTTATAAAACTGTGCTCGATAGTTATTAGTTATGCTAATATGGGTTATTTTCACACTTAGCCCACGGCGAGAATAGGAAATAGGCAATGACAGGTGCCTCTCCACCCACCTCCCTTCATGTGCTGCCTCCAACATCGTCACCACCACCACCCCACACTCACATATGTATTCTGCCTCTCTTTTCGAGACCTAAAAACCTTCCTGCTAGCCCACTGAGTAATTCTTGATAAACAATAACCATGTTTAGGATCTTCCTCATCTAAACTCTTCAGCAAGACTGGTTACTTGGCCTTTGGAAGATCTATTTTGAGCCTCTCATGTACCATCTGTTGGCAATGGTGTTAGCTTTAGGGAGTGGGACTGGGACTTTGATAGGGCGTGGGGGTTGCATTACAGTTGTGTCGCATTTGAAAAAATTTTAAAGCATTTATCATTTTTATATTTAAAAAATGAAAATCCAGAAAAAAATAGATTACCATCTTTGAATCTTCATATAGTTTCTTTTTTTGTTCTTTCTTTCTTTCTTTCTTTCTTTTTTTTTTTTAAAGATGAGGGCTCACTCTGTCACTCAGGCTGGAGTGCAGTGGCATGACCATAGCTTACTGCAGCCTTGAACTCCTGGACTCCAGTGATCTTCCTGCCTCAGCCTCTTAAGTAGCTAGGACTACAGGCATGCACCAGCACACCTGGCTCATCTATTTATTTTTTGTAGAGATGGGTTTTGCTATGTTACCCAGGCTGATCTGGAACTCCTAGCCTCAAGCCATCCTCCTGCTTAAGCCTCTCAAAGTGCTGGGATTACAGGAGTGAGCCATAACTCCTGGCCAGCCTCATGTTTCTTAAATTCTTTTAACTATGACCCTCAGAAAGAAATAATATATTTGTCACTGACATTGAAGTTTCACAAAATAGTGCTTATGCTACTACTGTGCTTTTTTTTTTTTTTTTAAATTTTTATCTGGAAATAATTTCAAGTTGATGGCACTGCTCTGCACTCATACTTTTGTTTTATTCTATTTAATAAAGTGGTTGTGGCTCACTAAATTGATTTAATTATTTATCTGCTAACGGGTCCTGATCCAGCATTTGAGAAATAGCTTTAACCTAAAGGAGTAAATACTTCGAGAATTTTAGGCATAAATTTAGGTCTTTGCCTTTACTCCTGTCTCCAGTTTTTGAAAAAAGAGGTCTTTTTTGGTGATGTGAGATTTTTCAGTGCATGTTATATCACTGTGTAATTGCTAATTTGACATCACCTAAGGCTAGCCCTAACGATCTTCATTTCCAGCTCTGGATATATATCCCTGATTAGTTCCAACAGGAGCAGTAGTATATGTAATTCTACTATCAGTTCTTGGAATCTGGAATACATGAAGGAAACAACATGACATACCTGGGTGGCTGTCAGAGTACATGAAAGTACAGGTTTCAGGTTATTCTTATCAAGACCTTTCCAGTTATAATATGTCATCAGTAGCTGATTCTTCTCCTTTCTGGCAGGCGGAGATGGTCCACACAGGTCTGAAGTTGGAGCGAGCTCTCGTGGTTACAGCCTCTCAGTGTCAGCAGCCAGCAGGCGTAAGTTCACTACTAGTTGGTTTAGTTTGGGTTCAATGCTCAGGACAAGTTGAGAGATTTTTGCTAAGTTGTCACAATGTGCCAAAATAGTCCTAGTAGGCTCACGATAATGTGTGTTCACACCAAGTAGAGTGTGTTCATGATAATATGTGTTCACACCAGAGGTACAGTCAGACTTAAAGTGGCTTTATGGGAATGTGCCATTGAGTACTTACTGGTCTCTACTGGCTTTTTTCTGTCATTTTGCTTAGGACTGTAGTTACCCCCTGGGACTTTGCTGCTTCTCTTAATAGACAGCCTCTTTTAGCCTCTTAGCTGAGCCCAAATTTATCATAGTGTCTCCTAAGCCCTTTAGAGGTGGTTCTCTTGCTTCACTGTGGATGGGTTTTAGTCATGCTGCTGTGAATATCCTAAAACTCCTGAAGTACTGCTTCTCCTCTCATCCTTCACTGGTTGGGGGATCTCTCTTTAACCTTACTCCTACCTCAAAATTTTATGCTGCAAGGTGTGAAAAGTTGAATTAGAGAAAATTTAGATTTTTCTTGCAGTCAAAAATTTGGGTTGTGTTCCTTTTGCATTTGCTTTTCCTGGGCATGGAGGCATAGTAAAGCAAGTCTTCCTGCTAATGCTGTATTAAAACACCCTTGGCCCTCAGCATGCCTAAATAATGTAAAAATAGAGCAAGATGTTAAATATATTAGATTCTAATTCTTAATCTGCCCTGATTAGTTAAGATCTGAGAATGGAGATATTCAGGAAACTGAGCTTTGGAGGAAGGATGAAAACACAGAAACACAAAATTCATTCATTTTGCTAAGCTGCCTGCTTGGCTGCCAAGCTCCCTAATTGCTTTGATTCATCAGCTCTCTGCTCAGCAGCTGCTATATGGCTAGCAGTGCACTGAGGGCTATAATGATGATAAAAGAGGGCGAAGACAAAGCCCTTGTCTTGAAGAATTATGAGAAAGAAAAACCTAATTCACATAGTTCCATTAATAGTTTGTGTGGGTAAGGATAAGGTGCCAGAATTGGTTATGCTGACAATAAATGCTGTAGGAGGCTGGTATGGCTGGGGTGGGAGGGCTGTTCTTCATGAAGCATGGGGAGCATTTGGGTTGATGGAAAAAGAAGAGAATGTTATGAGTAGAGGCACAGAGATGAACTAGTATCTCCTGTGAGTGGGACAAAAAACAGACAAGTAAGTGGCTGAAATGGTAGGATTTTGTGGTATACCTGAAGTATGGGTCCTGATCATGAAGAACCATAAAAGCTAGCGTGAGGAGCTGGAACTCTGTGAAGAAAGTGAGATGATGAGTAGTATTTCAGCCTTATGAATCAGGGCAGGATGAATACAAAGGTTTTTTGAGTGCTCATTGTAGACCATAGAGAATTTTTGCCTTCAGGATCAGAGCTGACCAACATACAAAGCTTTTATAAAAAGATTTTAACCTGAATCTTTTCTTGCATCTTTTCTTAGAATAAGCTTTCTGATTTGTTGGCACCCATCTCAGAGCAGATCCAAGAAGTGATAACTTTGCGGGAAAAGAACCGAGGCAGCAAGTTGTTCAATCACCTGTCAGCCGTCAGTGAAAGTATCCAGGGCCTGGGCTGGGTGGCGATGGTGAGCAACACAGCTTCCATGGTTGGGAAGGGATGAACTGCGAGGGGGAAGGAGATATGGTTTGAGAGGCTCTGAGTCACTGACAGTTTCTCTCTCTCTAGGCTCCCAAGCCTGGCCCCTATGTGAAAGAAATGCATGATGCTGCCATGTTTTATACAAACCGAGTCCTCAAGGAGTACAAAGATGTGTAAGTACAGGTTTTCCTCAAGGGGCAGAGGATAAACTCAGCTGGTTACTTACTGCAGTAGCACTTTGGGGTTAATTAAGGCTGCCCTTGGCTGCTGTGCTTGTTCTATCTCAGGGGTGTATTTTGGAGAGCTTTGACATTGGCTCATAGAAGCTGCATTTGCAAGCAGGAAGTGTTTCTGCTTCTACTTCTGCTTTTTCTCCATGGTTGGGAGAGGCCCTTTTAGTCTTTTAATCCTTAACCTTCTGGGTTTAGGAGGTTTTGCTGGAGGTATCACGGACTAATGCCCTTTAATTTACCTGTTTATACAAGATTTCGTTCCTTTTTTGAGAATTTGTCACTGCCCCAGTAGCAAAGGATTCAGTAGGACTTAACAGAAAATTACCCTGAGTGTTCATGCAGTCAGTTAAAGTGGGAGTAGGGCTACCTAGCCAATGCAGGTATTACACAGGGAAGTCATTGTATGTCTTACTATTGTATGTCTGCCAGTCCTAACCGACTTACTCCTTGCTGGGTTTGAGCTGGAATGATTGCAGGCAACAATTACTAACTTGCATAGCTACCCAAACCCTTCCTTTCTTCTATTCATCATCATTCAACAAACATGTCTTGAGTTACTACTCTGTGTGAGGAATAAGCCTTCTTGTGTGTGAAATGTGTCCCAGAACACCAGGTACCACTTTGATCCTTCAAGCAACCTAGAATTAAGCATGAGAGTATTTTGATAACAGTTGAGAAAACGAGGTCTTGGGCTAAATAACCTTAAAGTCATCTAGCTAATATAGAAGAAGAGAGAGGGTTCTTGAACCATAGTGCAGTACCATATCTGTAATTTAATGTTGATGGTTTCCTCCTAAAGGGAAGTTTTTAGTTTTGATATTTTTGGGGGTAAGGGTGTATTTTGACATAAGGCACTGTCTTTTAAGGCAGTTTTCTTAGAGTCCCAGAGTTCCACAGTAGTGCCTGAGAACTCTCCTATACCAGGGCTTCATGCACAGAATTTCTGCTTTTATCATTTTTATGTATCAGGTTCTGTCTAAAGTGTACTTTGACAAAACAATTTTGCTACTTAAGAAAAAAGTTTGAGAAACACTGTTATGAGTGATAGAGATATAAGTGATAGAGATATAATCCAGAGTCCCTATCTTAATGAAGTTTGGTCTAATTAGGGTAATAGACTAGGTTATATTAAAAATGTAATAGGTTAAAATATGTTATTTTTTTTTAAAGTTTGGTGGTGAGAAAAAAAGCTACCATTGAGCAGAGCCTAAGAAACACCATAGGTAGGAGGGCATGAACCCACAGGCAGGAGGGGTTCTAGAATCACTATTGTAATATACCCTGACCACCTATGATGAGTTCTTTTATTCTCCCAGGGATAAGAAGCATGTAGACTGGGTTAAAGCTTACTTGAGTATATGGACAGAGCTGCAGGCTTACATTAAGGAGTTCCATACCACTGGACTGGCCTGGAGCAAGACGGTTAGTGACTTCTTCCTCCTTCCCTGCCTCCCTCTCTTTATCTCTTCAGGGTGGGGTCAGGTTTCTTAGACTTCAGCACCACCAAGGTACTTGAAGACATGCTAGTTTTTTTCCAGTGGAGAGTAGAAAGAAAAGGGAGAAGGAAAGGGAAAAAGGAGAAGAGAATATAGAAAGCAAGGGTGAGAGAAGAAGGAATATTCAATTCTATTCCATTTCAGTAAACATGGGTCAGGGACAGTGATTGGTGCTGAAGGGGAGACACATGAATGAGTTGCACCATCTCAGCCCTCAAGGAGCTTAAAAACATAGACACAAAACCCCAGTACAAATCACCAAGCTAATGCTATCGTAAAGATACAGACTCTAGAGTATAAGGAAGAGAAAAGTGATTCTCACTGGGAGAGACTGTGCTTTGAAGAGGCATACTCTGTTCTGAGACTTAAAAGAAGTACAGGGCAGTAAGAAGTGGGATACTAACAAAAGGCACAGCTTAAACAAAGCAAATGCAGAGTAGATGTAGAGATTTGGTTATCTCTGGCTTCAATAAGGGGAGATGGTCAGAGATTTTTAGGAGAAAAGGCTGGAAAGGAAGGCAGGCTGAAACTTTTAGATATTTGAGCAAAGGAGTGATAATGATCAGATTTGTCTTTAAAAGAGTCTTGGTGTGTAAGTTAGAGATAAGGGCTCATGCTCAGACTGTGGAAGTGGTCATGGTGCTAGGGGCTGGGAAAAGATAGTTGGTAGGAAATAGCACCAGGATAATAGATCTAATGACCTTGAAGGAGTGGGAAGCCTCAAAGAAGATTGAGTGAATAGTCAAGTGTGGATGGTCATGTCTTTCACTGAAATTAGGGACAAGGGCATGATTGTATAGGCAGGGTAGCAGGCAGATGATGAAATCAATTTTGAATTTGTTGAGTCTCAAGTACTGGTGACACACTAAGGAAGATGTCAAATAGATATTTGGAAATAGGGTTTAGAGCTGGAATCAGGTGAGGTCAAAGGAAAAATGTGAAGGTTGAGGAATGGAGCTGAGAGTTGGATCCTTGGGAAGGATTGAAAAGGAATAAAGCCAAGTTGGGCTTAGTTAGGGAGCATTAATCATTGCCTCGAGGGGTATAGTGGGGACCCCATGTACGCTGGACACATGTAGGGCCCTACCGGCAGTGGTACAGAGGGCAAGGATGACTATGTGACCTGCACTTAACTGTTCCAGGGGCCTGTGGCAAAAGAACTGAGTGGATTGCCTTCTGGACCCTCTGTTGGATCAGGCCCTCCTCCCCCGCCGCCAGGCCCACCTCCCCCCCCAGTCCCTACCAGTTCAGCCTGCGATGAGTCTGCATCCCGCTCAGCACTGTTTGCGCAGATTAATCAGGGGGAGAGCATCACACATGGTAAGTGAATACTTTGACACAAACAGTTGGTACAGCAAGTTGTCTGGGCGAGACCTCACCAGCCAGAGACTCAACAACACCTCAACAGTAAACCTGAACCCTGGCTTGTATTCACTTGGGGTGTCACATTCCTTTGAGTCGCCCAAAGGGACAGCCTAGCTGGCTTAAGTGGAATTTGAAAATGGGTGATTACACTAGGGGGAAGCCCTCTATTCCATTGGAAAATGACTTAATATTAAGTAACATATCAATATATATTATATTAATATGTGGCCAAAGTACAGTGCTGGAAGTTTTCCCTAGAGCTTTTTCCATGGTAGCACATGGTCTCTGGGAAGTCTTTCTGTCAGAGGGTTAACTTCCTCAAAGGATGCATACTGGTCACATGGAAAATTTGTATAAGAATGACATAATGGTATAGAGAAAGTAGATACCCTGATACACAAGATGGTGGAAGTCTAGGTTGTCCAGCACTCTTCTAGGACTCTACCCATAAAAATATCTAAAATAAAGAAGTTTTATACAGTGCTACTTATAGTAGCTAAAAAAGTGTAATAACCTAAATATCCAACAGTAAGGGATGTGGTTAGTTAACTATGGCATGTCTTCTTGATGTAATATTATGCAGCCATTACATTTTTTCCTACAGTGAGCCATTAATATTTAAGAAGAAAATCTAGTATTTTAATTATAACCACAAGGAGTGGTGGAGCTACAGAGGCCATTCAGTATTGGTTATATAGTCAACATAGATTGGGCCACGTTCAAGAGCAAGGTGTGTGTCAGCAGTGTGTCTCCCTGCTGAGGGAGACTATGGAATCTTTTCCCTTAAAAAATACAAGAAAGATATTTTTAGAAACTATAGGCTAACATGAGAAAGTTTATGTGTGTGTGTGTTTTTTTCCTCAAAAATATTTTTTTTTTTTTTTTTTTGAGACAGAGTCTCACTCTCTTGCCTGGGGCGAGTGCCATGGCATCAGCCTAGCTCACAGCAACCTCAAACTCCTGGGCTCCAGCAATCCTACTGTCTCAGCCTCCCAAGTAGCTGGGACTAC
>CAUYSK010019121.1:0-69212 GCA_963575035.1 Avahi laniger | reverse complement strand
GCATGAGCCACCTTGCCTGGCCGCTTTACTCATTTTCAATCCAGAACAGTTCCCCTCCCCATACATGTGTGAATATGTATATATGTACATGTATTTTATACATACATATATAAAACATTGCCATTTAAAATGTTTCACTTTCTGGTCTGTCTGATCACTTCCTTGTGATGTCATTTACCTTGCTGTTTTCTAGCCATGTTTTCCCCCATTCTGAAAGTTAGAGCTAAAGCCTCAATTAGATTCAAACTCAACATTTTAGAAAGAATGATGATTCTTTTAGAAAGAAAGGTGATTCTGAGTGCTTCGTTAAACATCCCATCAGGGGGCACAAGATGTCAGGGTGCCCCATTATTGGATATTGATCACTTGGTAAGGTGGTGACCACCTGTCTCCATTGCAAAGTTGTATTTTCCTTCTGCAGTTAGCATGTCATTCTGTGGGTAATGCTTTGGCACCACGTGAAATATCCTGTTCTCCAACAGGAAATTTCATGGAAGCCTCTTGATGTCCATTGATGATCGTTGCCTAGATCAGTTATTTCTTTGGGGATTGTAGGATGGTCATTTTCCAATTCTGTCATTCTGACCTAGTTTTATTGGTTGACATTCTTCTGTTAAGAAGATCTCTTTCTCATCAACAGGGGATGAACTATTAAATTCCTCCCAAGAAAGTAAACTTTTTCCCTTTAATTACCAATGTTCAGAGTAAGGAGTTGAACACTCATGATTCTTAAGTTAAGGAGGGGAAAGGTCAAGGACTGTTGCACTAGCATTTCAAGAGGATGCACGTGTAGTGTGAAACCCATAATCCATGGGAAATCTTAGAAAGTGAGCTTTGAAGTGCAAACTCCAGAAGTAAAGTGTGGTACAGTCTTGGTTGGTAGAGCATGAGTTTAAAAAGATTTAACATTATCCCACACAGTCAAGTGACCTTCTACTTTAATTTGGGGAAGTAAGAAGATAATTACACTTAAAATAATCCTTATCCAACCTTCCAGAGGGAGCCCAGCATTTAGCCTGAGTGGGAGAACCGCTAAAGTTAAATTGCAGACCATGATGAGTGATGCTCTGCAGGTTTCGAAGCCGGGGCAAAACTTTTTGCATCCCTGACTCAGTACAGAGTGACCAGACACCCAGGATGTGGAAGGCACTGCGCTGTGTGGCTTGTGGAGGTGCAACGGAGGACCCTGCCCTCCAAGAACTCACCATGCAGCACCTGGGAATTCTGATGCTGCGTAGAGAATGAAATGTGGCTCCAATGCCCTGGAACATTTGAGGGAAGGAAGAGATTTCAGTCTGCCCTCAGTGAGACCTTTAACCTGGGTCTGAGACCTTTGGCTTGAGGGCAGGGGCTGTTTGGTTTGCGGTCCTGTATGGAGCACACAAAGAATATATAGAGGAGCCAAGTTAATGTTTGCAGAATGAATGGATGTCCCGTACAGAGGCAGTAGGCATGGCTGGGTTTGGATATTCAGGACATTCCGCAGGGAGGGAAAAGCATAAACAAAGGTCTGGAGGTCTATGAGTTCCCCAGGAGATTGCTTTTGGGAAAAAAAAAGTTATGGTAAAACTCCATCAATGCCAAAGAGAAGCAGCTCTAATTTATTCCCCTTGTAGATTCATTTGATGCCCAAACCAACGCAGTCCTTTGTAAAGTAGGGTTTTCAGGAAACAGGCTGTTTTTTTCTTTGATAATATTTGTGTGTGTTTTTTGCTTTCTCTGTTGGGGTGCTGGGGGGAGGGTTATTCTCTCTCCTCTTTCTCTTTCTCACACACGCACACACAAACACACCTTTTAGGTCTTGCTGACCAATTAATTTATAAGTTCTTTTCTATTATAATCAATGTTGTACTAGTAAATGTTTAGCAATCTGCTCTCTAAAAAAAATTTCACATACACATATGTAAGTTTATTATAAATTTTGCTGATAAAAAGGCTGTCTAGCATACAATTTACAAATAATAG
Organism: Avahi laniger; assembly: GCA_963575035.1. Taxonomy (NCBI): domain Eukaryota; kingdom Metazoa; phylum Chordata; class Mammalia; order Primates; family Indriidae; genus Avahi; species Avahi laniger. The sequence goes on along the minus strand of CAUYSK010019121.1, from coordinate 67,247 downwards.
AATATTTAATACTTTTTATTATTATATAAATTTCACATAGTCAGTAGATTCTCACCAAATGCTTTTGTTGATTTTTGCCAAATTCTTGTATCCCCTGGCCAACTTAAGATTTGAATTGACAAACAAGTGTAGATCTCACATAAGTGTTGGCTGATATTTTCATTTCAGTCAGTGAGTAAGTGGAAAGTGAAAGAACGAAGTTGTGTATTAGAACTTCACTCAACTGTTGGTAACGTGAGTGACTTCCTTGCTGAACTGGATACTAGTTTTCAAGTACTGAAAGAATACGCCATTTTCTGTGCTATTCGTAATACCGCTATAGCCATGATATACAGTTGTCCCTTGGTATATGAGGGGGATTGGTTTCAGGACCTCTCGAGGATACCAAAATCCATGGATGCCCAAGTCATTTTTATAAAATAGTGTAGTATTTGCATATAACCTATGCACATCTTCCCATACACCCTTAAGTCATCTCTAGGTTACTTATAATAACCAATACAATGTAAATGCCATGTAAGTATTAACAGTTGTTATATTGTTTAGAGAATAATGGGAAGGAAAAAAGTCTGTACGTGTTCGGTATAGACATAACTATCCTTTTTCCCCCCTGCCAAATATTTTCAGTTCACAGTTGGTTGAATCTGCAAGTGTGGAATTCATGGATATGGAGGTCCAACTGCACTTTTAAATGTAATGGGTTATTAAAATTTTCTACATCACTTTCTTAAGTCTAGATAATAAAAATAAATAAATAAATCAAGCCCTGATTTCTAGCACCGATGATTTCCATGGTGTAAATTCTCCCATCATTGCTGTTTAAGCTGTCAATGTGATATCACTGAACTCAGTTGGGAAGAGATATGCATCAGCACTCGCTTATATAGGATTTCCGCAACGGCTATAAATGAGTTCAAGAGCAGGAGTTGCATCCTATGACCCCCTGGCAAAATCCAGCCTGCTGCCTGTTTTTGTAAATAAAGTTTTGTTGGAACACAGCCACACTCATTCATGTATGTATTGTCTGTGGTTGCTTTTGCACTGCAATAGCCATGGAGTAGTTGAGACAGATAACGTGGTCCCCAAAGGCTAAAATATTTACTACCTTGCTCTTTCTAGAAAAAGTTGCCAATCCCTGCTCGAAGCATAGATAATAGTAAAATGTAGTAAGATAAATAGGAAGTTGTGAGTTATGAGTATTTATTCTTTGTTTGAAATATATCTAATTGTAAGCTTTTATGATTTTTTAAAATTTAATGATTGGTTCACCAAATTCCTGAAAATTTAACAATCAGCTCTTATGAGACTTTACAAGCCGGCTCTACCTTACCACTGCAAGGCTCTGAGGGCCTCAGCTTTCAGTGCCAAAAAATGAAGCTGTCACTATTAGGAAGAAGCAGCTGACAATACCAGATTGGAGGGGGAGGCACAATAAGGGTTTGAGCTACTTGAAATTGTGGTCTAATTGTTCGTAGAAATCAGAAAAAAGCAATTTTGAGGTTAGTTTTTATATGATGGGGTTTTTTTCCCCCTTCTTTTAGAGTCTGGGGTTTGTTTTGGTTTTTCAAATGAGTTTTCTTCAGAGCTAATTTAAAAACCCAATACAGCATGCTTTTCTTACCAAATTTTGTGAGCATCTGTCTCAAGCCCATTCAGCCCCTGACAGACGCCCAGCAGCTTCCAGAACTCCCACAGATGTTCTGTGTCCCAGGAAAGGCTGACTTCCTGTTGCTGGCCGTGAGCAGGAGAAGAGGTGGTCCCACCAGTTGCGTTTTGCAGGGGTTTTCCTTGCCGCCATTTCCTGCCGGTTGCCTTTGAATGGATTACAGATGGTCAGAAAAAGACTTCTTGGCACAGTGAGAGGACCATCTCCAGTGCTTTGTGGGAAAGGATTTATAACAGGATGGCAGCTTCTGCCTACCCAGAGTGGGCCTGGCTGCCGCAGCCTCCTAGGGGAAGCCAGCTGCCTGTGGAGACAGTCTCCGGGTGGAGGGAACGGGCGGGCAGAAGGGGATGTTTAAGTTTATGTGGCTCCTTTCATCCAGTGGGCTCCCAAATTGCCACGTGTTAGGCCCCCATGGAGACGTTGGCCCCTGGGGAAGTAGGTACTCAGCTAATGCTCTTGGTGTGTCAAGCTCTTGTGGCAAGTGTAATAAATTCTCATATCTTTTCAAGGAGAGGTAACGACACATGCTGCTGTTTCCCTTATTTTTTGACACAGTCTCTATATGTCACCCCAGCTAGAGTGCAGTGGCATCATCATAGCTCACTGCAGTGAGCCCAGCTAATTTTTCTATTTCTGTAGGCACGGGGTCTCGCTATATTGCTCAGGCTGGTCGCAAGCCATCCTCCCACTTCAGCTTCCCAAAGTGCTGGGATTACGGGCGTGAGCCACTGCACCCGGCCTCTTTTCTTTTTTAAAGTCACAGTATAGAACACACTTAATTTTTAAACTTTTAAACATACGCATAACAAAAATTTACTGTTTTAACCATTTTAAAGAATGTAATCCAGTGGGATGAAGGAACGTTCACAATGTTGTACAAGCATTATCACTGTCCATTTCCAGAACTTTCCCATCATCCCAAAGAGAAATTTACACCCATTAAACAATAACATCCCATTCCCTCCTCCCCTCAGCTGGTCCCCTCTACTCTGCTTTCTGGCTCTATGAATCTGCCTATTCTAAACACCTCACGTCAGGGGACTCACACAATATTTGTGCTTTTGTGACTGGTTTATTTCATCGAGTATAATATTTTCAAGATTTATCCATGTCATAGCATATTCCAGAATTTCCTTCCTTTTTAAGGGTGAATAATATTCCATCATAGTATAGCCTACATTTTGTTTATCCACTTGTCTGTTGGACGTTTGGGTCGTTTCTGCCTTTTGGCCATTGTGAATGATGCTGCTGTGAACATGGGTGTTCCTGTTTCCATTTTTGAGGGGGTCAAATGGAGGCCTGGAGAGAACGGATTTGTCTGGGATGACTCCTCAGCCCTTCCAGGGTAGCACAGCTCGATGTACTTCTCCATCAAGGCTGCCAGGAGTGTGTGTGCGGGGGCGGGGGCCGCACAGGTTTGCTGGCTGAGGGGTCAGAGCTGGCACCGTGCTTGCCTCGCTGTGCACGCCCCGGGCTGTGTCTGAGCAGAGGAGGTGGCTTTTTCTAACTTACTCAAAGGTACTTTGTGGTCCAGAGGAGCCCTGCCAGGGCCAAACCTCTGAGAGGCCAGGGTTATACAGGGCCACTGGTACTTTTGCTTTCTGGGAGGAGGTGACGTTGCTGGGCAGAGGGTATGTGGCAAGGGTTAGGAAGGCAAAACCAACTGGATCAAGATTCCTGGGATGGTGTCTCCCTCTGCCAGAAAACAGGACAACCTTGGGCAGCTACGCAGCAAAGCCTGGTGACCTGCATCTGTGAGATGAGGGGTCGCACTGTGAGGGCCCTGCCGGCAGTACAGGGCCACCTATGGGGAAGATGCTACAAAGAGCCAGCAGAATTCATCAGGGAGAGGAGAGAGGCAGGGCAGGCCTCTGGGGACAGGGTATGGATGACATGGGGCTCAAGGCCGAGAACAAGAAGGTGGAGGAACTTCACAGAGAACAGGGGAGGAGGGTACAGAGAACTCAGAAGGGAGAACCAGGGAAGCAGCTCATAGAAAGTGTGATGAAGTGAACAGCTACATTCCTTCTGACCAAAGGTGGTGGGAGAAGGAGGAAGAGAGAAGTGGTGACGGTTTTCCTTGCTAAAATTGTTCAGCATTTACTGTGTACAGGGCGCAAGAGAGACACAGAATAGTGATTCTTGACTTGTGATCTGTGAAGCTCTCCAATTGCACAAAGAATCGTGGAGGCGCGAGGGCATATTTTGTGCATGCACAATTTTCCTGTGGCTCCTTGAAGATATGGGACTCCCTCGCCCTTTCAAAAAAAAGGTGTTTACAGAAATTTACAGCTTGTGAGGGACACACATGTGCCCGGACATAACAAGGGAGCGAGCCACATGGGAAGGGGATGAAGACAAGGAAGGCATGTGTGTGCAGCTTTAAAGTTGAATTTTGCTGCTGGGGTTTGTGACACTTGTGAATCTCCTTTGAGGAAGGGTCCTCCCTGGGTTGGGGTGGGGGGCTGGGGATACCAGTTTAAAATCTAGCCCTACCGACGTGAGGGTGTTCAGGCTTTTACCTGGAGACAGACAGACAGGCCGACAGAGATACTAAGAAAGACAAGTGATACGGAGAGCTAGCTGGAGAAGCCACCTTTAAATCCCGCCCCCGGGTAGAGTTGGTGCTCGGGGAGCGTGACGGTGTGGAGGGCAGAGCACGGGCTTTGCAGTCAGATCCTAGCCGGTACGTCGGTACGTCGGCCCTGCTGCCTGCTCTCTCTGTGGCTTTAGGCTGGCTGCCTTGCCTCCCTGTGCCTCAGCTTGCTCATTTGGACAACAGGGACAGTGCCAGGAAGGGATAGGGATAACTCACCAGCCGACACACCGTTGGTGGTCAGAAAATGGCAGCTGTTATTACTGCCTGGTGGAGGGGGCAGGCGTAAGTCCAGGGGTTCCCACAGGTTAACTGCAGGGTTGAGCATCAGCTGTGGCATGAGCAAAAAGCAGCCAGAATTTGAGAGCAAGGGGAGGGAGGTGTTGTGGGAAGTTGAGTTTGGAAGCGTCTAAGTGAAGAGATGCGTTATAAGGAAGGGGGCCGTGGGAAGGAATAAGGACTAAAGTGAGGGGTCTTGGGGGCAGAGACTGGCTTTCCACCCCTTTGGATGTTGACTTTCATTCTCTTTGGGCCCTCATGTGCTCCAGCTCACCCTGCACACCAGGGCCTCCCCCGCCCCGAGGGCATTTGCAGAGACTAGGGATCCAGGAGAGGAGGCTGAGAGCTCCGGAGAGGGTCTCTCCTGCAGGTAAATAAGGATCACTTTCCAAACAGGCAGGCAGGCGCATAGGTTATGGGTCCCCTTCTGCAGACAGAGGGAGACGTTCAGTGTCTGACAGCAGGAGCCCGTGCTCACTCTGTGCTCATTCTTCAGGAGGCACAGGGGTCAGTGCTAGGCCTCTGGGATCAAAGGGACCCTGGGTTCAGTGCAGAGGAAGTCACATCGCCCCTCAGCACCTCAGTTTTCCCATCTGTGTAATGGGATGATCACAGGTACTCATGGGGTTGGAAAGATTAAATGAAGTAGACACGTGGCCTTTAGCCCATTTTGTTGCCATTGAGTATCCCCCAGAAGGGAAGACTCGGGGACGTCGTTCAGAACAAGGCTTCCTGGTCGTCCTCTCATGTGGGCACAACACCTTGGCAAGGGCCTTGTTCTCGATGCCATGGGACGTGGCAGCTCATAAGGAAATGCCATCTAGAAATAGCCCTTAAGCCGGGACCCTAGGCAGGGAGCCAGGAGCCTGCAAACCTGCCACATCTTTTAGAATATCAGTTCTGCTCCGATTCTGAGGGAAAGTATTATTTTTGTATCGTTATATTTCACCAACTCTAAAATGCCATTTATCCTAAGATACACTGTTATTTTATATAACACTGAAAAAAAACAGCCAATTAAACTACAGCCAGTGTCAATTCTAAGGCTCATCCTGATTTTAAAGATGTTACAGCTTAGAACTAATAAAACACAGTAGGGTGAAAATAGAGTGCAAAGCAAAATTTACTTTAATTTTTAAGATAAAGCACAAAATTTTAAGAAACATGGAAAGCTCTTGGTGTAGCCCCAGAATGCGAAGGTCCGTGTGAACTGGCCACCCCTTCAGGGAACTGTTGAAAGGGTTAAGGGCAGCTGGCGCTTGATCTCCCTGCAAGTTCAGATGGGAAGCAGGAGGGAAGGAAATGGCCCAGACTGCAGAGCACCCGTTGTCAACCTGGGGCCTGAACATCCTCAGGGAGCCCCAGTGACCTCAAGGCCCCTGGAGAATGGTTTGTGTTCGTGTCACTCAGGAGGAGAATCCGCATAGAGTACTTTCAGGAGGAGAGGAGGTGAAACCAAGCAAACAATGGCCTTACCTCCAAAAGAGCGGGAACCACAGAAGTCACCACCCAGTATGAGAGACTGCTTCCTGTGACTCAGGGTCTTGCAGTACAGCCCCAATGACCCACAGGGCAGCGCATCTCTCAGTGGGGTCCCAGCGTGGTATTTTGGTGTTTGGGGGGACAACCAGCCTTGCCCTTAAAAATTCCTGGCATGTCTCAGGTCTGTCAGAAGGAGTCTGATCGAGCTACCATCTTCCTGCCAAGGCCCTGCCCTCTCTCCTGCCTGCACAGCACCACATGGAGACAGGCCTCTGGGCAGCCGTGGCCTTGTCAGGGAGTGTGCCTGGCGTGGTGGAGAGCAGCGCTCTGTGACCTCCTTGGCAGGGAAGTGGAAAGGCACTCCAGGCCCTGTTGAGACTGCTCAGCTTCTCTCAGGTGATGATGAGCTGATGACGGCTTTTCCCCTCTGTCTTTTGGTGGAGCATTTTTATTTGTTGGAGTGCTGTGTCCTGGGAATTCGAGGGGAGGGCAGGTACTAGTTCGTGGGGCTTGCAGATGGGGTAATGCGGGGGTGGTGATTCACGCCAATGCAGGGGGCGGCCCCAGAGAGGAGCAGCAGGCAGTGACCTGGCCCTGAGGGCAGCTCTGGGCTGCAAATGTACATAGTGCCCGAGCGCAGGAACAGCGGGCTTGTAGGCTGGCACGCTGAGCTGGCATTCTTGGAGGGTCAGGGCTTCCATGAGTACATTTACTTAGTGTTCTCTCTCTTAATGCAAAAGCGATACATGATCACTGTAAAAGATACACATCAACAAAGGAAGAAAAGGATTAGCCTCTACTCCTCTAATTCTAGTCACCTAGAATTAACTAGTGCTGACTGTTTTTTCCCCTATAACTTAGAAAAATAGGATAATTTTGTATTGTGTTGATTATGGTGAATGCCTTTCCAAATTATTAAGTATTCTATTGTATATGTGTTTCATAATTTATTTAACCAATTCCCTGTCATTGGATATATTGGTTGTTTTCAGTTTTTCATTATTAAAAATAATATTGCAATCAAACGGATATCCTTATAGCTAAATTTTTGCACACACTCATGATTATTTCTAAAGCATAAATTCTTAGAAGTGGAATGCTGAGTCTAGGAGTATGCTATTTTTGAGGCTTTTGACACTATTGCTAAATTGCCCTCTAGAAATATTGTTCCAATTAATACTCCCATCAGGAGTATATGAGAGTGGTTGTTTTCTGAACTCTGGGCAATATCTCACCAAAGATTTTCATATATTTGATGATTTAATAAGCTCAGATTTTATCTTTTTTTTAAAATTTGCACTCTCATGATTACTAAAAAGGTCGAGCATTTCTCATGTATTTGTTAGCCTTGTGTATGTTGTTGTGTGAGTTACTTTTTCATGGTTTTTACGTAGTTTTTATGGTTTTTGCTTAGTTTCCTATTGGTCTATTAATCTTTTTCTCATTGTTTTATAAGAATCCTGTATAGAGTAAGACTAATTTACCATGTCTATCATATTAGAGTCACATGATTTTTAGAAAATCTTAATACTCAATAATTCTCTCTCTGATCTTGCCTGGAGGACCAAAGTAGCTAAGAAAACAGAAGTTCCCAGTTAATCGTCAAACCACATGGCAGGTGTTACTGAATGCTGGCAAGGGCCATTAGTGTTAATAATTATGCTGACAAGACAGTACTAATGATATTATAAAAACAACCATTTCCTGAACAATTATTACATACCAGGCACTTGCATATTGTACTTTGCCTTTCAATCCTATCACCCTGCAAACAGCTGAGCAAACTGGTGCAGAAAAAAATTAAGAAGCTCACTTAAGATCACATAGCTAAAACTGGCAGAGTCAGGATTTGAACCTGGATCTGCCCATCACTACCACCCATGTGTTTTCTGCAGTCCTGAGCTCTCATTCTTGGAGTAAACAATAATTTACAAGTCAGGTCTTCCTCAGCTACATGCACATCCAGACCTGTGGACTGGCCTTAGAAAAGTCACCCCGTCCCTGATTTTATCTGCCCTTGCTGGTGGTCATGGTTTCTCAGGTGGTCCTGTTCTCTAGCCCTTCCAGTTTGCATGATTGGTATCAGTGCTTCATTCCTTTCCAATGGCTGGATACTATTCCATGATAGGATGGACCACATTCTGTTTATCCATTCATCAGTTGATGGACATTTGGGTTATTTGTACTTTTTAGCTATTGTGAATTGTGCTACTGTGAACATCAGTGTACAAGTTTTTGTGTGGACATACATTTTCAGTTTTCTTGGGTATATACCGAGGAGTGGAATTGCTGGATCACATGGTAGCTCCATGCTTAACTTTTTGAGAAATTGCCAAACTGTTTTCCAAAGCAGCTGCACTGTTTTACATTTCCACCAGCAGCATATGAGGGCTCTAACTTCTCCACATCCTTTCCAACATTTGTTATTGTCCATCTTTTTTATTATAGCCATCCTGGTGGGTATGAAGTAGAATCTCATTGTGGTTTCAATTTGCATTTCCCTGCTGACTAATGGTGTTGCCCATCTTTTAATGTGCTTATTGGCACATACTAGCCATCTTCTTTGGAGAAATGCTTTTTAAATTCTTTGCCCATTTTTCCCCCCATGAGATGGGATCTCACTGTGTTACCCAGACTGGCCTCAAACTCCTGGACTGAAGTGATCCTCCTGCCTCAGTCTCCCAAGTAGCTATTAGACTATTTCTCTTTTTGTTAAGTTGTGAGAGTTCTTTATATATTCTGGATATAACTATCTTATCAGATATATAATTTGCAAATATTTTTTCCCATTCTGGGGGTTGTCTTTTTGCTTTCTTGATAATGCCCTTTGAAGCACAAAAGCTTTTAATATTGATGATATCCTATTTATCAAGTATTTCTTTTGTTGCTTGTGCTTTTTCTGTCATATCTGAGAAACCATTGTCTAATTTAAGGTCACAAAGATTTACTCCTGCATCCTATGTTTTCTCCTAAGAGTTTTATAGTTTTAGCTCCTACTTTTAGATTTCTGATCCATTTTGAGGTTTTTTTTTTTTTTAATAGTGTGAAGTAGGGACCCAAAGTCATTATTTTTTCATGTGGCTATCCAGTTGTCCCAGCACTGTTTGTTGAAAAGACTGTTCTTTCTCCCATTGAATTGTCTTGGAACTCTTGTTGCAAATCAGTTGACCATAAATATAAGAGTTTACTTCTGGACTTTCAGTTCTATTGATCTGCATATTTACTTATCCCATGCCAGTAATACACTGTCTTGGTTACTGTAGCCTCATAGAAAGTTTTGGAATTGGGAAATGCGAGTCCTCCAACTTTGTTCTTTTTCAAGATTGTTTTGGCTTGAATTTTCTTGAATTTCTATATGAATTTTAGGATCATTTTGTCAACTTCTGCAAAAAGTAGTTAGGATTCTTATAAAGATTGCATTAAATCTGTAGATCAATTTAGGGAGTACAGACCATCTTAGGTCTTCCAATGCATGAATGTGGGATATCATTCAATTTGTTTACATCTTAATTTCTGTCAACTATGGTTGTAGTTTCAGGGTACAAATCTCCCACCTCATTGGTTAAACTTATTTATAAGGATTTTATTTTTCTGATGCTATTATAAATGGAATTGTCCTCCTAATTTTATTTTCTGTTTGCTGATTGTTAGCGCAGAGAAATACAACTGATTCTTATATAGGGTCTTTTATTCTGCAACCTTGTTAAACTTGTTTGTTAGCTCTAATAGTTTTTCTTTGTGAGTGTTTATTCTTTAGGGTTTTCTCTATAAAAGATCATGTTATCAGTAAACAGATAGTTTTACTTTTGCTTTTCCAATCTAGATGCCTTTTATTTATTTTTTCTTGCCTAATTGTCCTGGCTAGAACCTCTAGGACAATATTGAATAAAAGTGTAAGAGTGGACATCCTTGTCTTATTTTTAATCTTGCAGAGAAGACTTTCAGTCTTTTACCACTAAGTATCATATTATCTGTGGGCTTTTCATAAATACTCTTTATCAAGTTGAGAAAGTTTCCTTCTATTCCTAGTTTTTTGAGTGTTTTTATTACGAAGGTTGTTGGATTTTGTCAAATGCATTTTCTGTGTCCACTGAGATGATCATGTGGTTTTGCCCTTTATTCTGTTAATATGGTAAATTACATGGATTGGTTTTCATACATTGAACCACTCTTGCATTGCTGGGATAATTTCCACTTGTTTATGGTGTATCGTCCTTTTTATTTATTGCAGAATTTGGTCTGCTAGTTTCTTGTTGGGCATTTCTATATTTATGTTCATAAAGGATTTGATCTTTAGTTTTCTTGTGATGTCTTTGTCCGGTAGGGCAATACTGGTTTCATGGAGTTGGAGAGAGTTCCCTGTGACTCCCTCTTGATCAAAAGAATATGGCAAAAGCAACACTGTGTGACATCTGAGGCTGAGTAGTAGGAGCCTGGAAACTTCTGCTGGAGTTTCTTGGAACACTCCCTGTTGGATGCTTCCTTTTAGGATCCAGCCGCTGTGTGTAAGAAGCCCCAGCCACTTGGGCTGTAGGCATTCCAGTCAACACCCCTAGCTAACAGCAAGCTTCAGATTTGCCTGCCGTGTAAATAGGCCATCTTGGACATCCGGCCCAGTAGATCTTTCCTGTGACTATAGCTTCAGCTGACATCTGATCCTAAGGGAAAACTGCCAACTGAGTTTGGTCAATCCGTGGAACGATGAGAGGTAACAACAACTTAAGCCACAAAGTTTTGAGGTAGTTTATTACACAATAATAGAGCAAGAATCCATTGGCTCTAGTCATGCCAGGGCCATACCTTTCTACAAGAATTGTGGAGGCACACAATGGTGTTTTTTTCCTCTCCTGTGTCTGTGAAGGCCCTGAAAAATAATGAAATGGCCAGAAAGCAGCACCGAAAAGAAGAAGGAACCTGAGACCCGAAACACTCCCACCTGGGATAACCACCATTCACGGTGGCTGCCAATGGCCTGTTTTCCAAAAGGCGCTTTGCCCAGCTGTACTCTGCCGCTGCTCTTGGCAGAGTGACTCAAAGGCCCACAGGCTCACACGTCATTCAGCCTGGGACCACTTTTCTGCCCCTGTAGAAGAGTTTTGCTTCTGGAAGTGCCCAGCCCTGACATTGGCTGGCATTTTGGGCCATCTGCTCCCTTAGCCTCCTGAGTGGAGCCATCATGTGGCATTTATGCTTAGCTCCCAGGCTCTTGTCAGGCCTGCAGTGGTCCACCAGCTGAGCATCTTGGAACCTCTTGCTGATCCTCACCAGCTGAGCATCATAGAGCCTCTTGCTGGTCCTACCTTCAAGCCCGTGGACAAGGTCAGGCTGCAGTTCTAAAGCCAAGAAGCCCACAAAAGACAGATGTGACCCAATAACCCAGAGAAGCCAAGCAGGGTGGGCCCAGATGGATGTGTAAGCTTTTGTGGGCCAGTGCGGTTTTTCCAAATACCACCCTAACCCTGGGGCCACCATTTGCTTGCCACACATAGGAACCAACCAAAGGAACCTGTCTGCTGATTATTCAGTTTCCCTGCTGCAGTCTCTGCATGGGTCAGCTTTGTGTGTATGCACCAAGCCCACTCTTTCATTTTAAGAAAAGAGGCCCAAGATTTCATGTCTTTTATCTCAATTTCCATAATATGAAGAACCTAAAGATGTACTGTACATGAAATGATGCTCAACGTCATTAGTCGTTAGGAAAATACAAATCAAAATCACCGTGAGATGCTACTTCAAATCCGATAGGATGACTACAGTGATATATTTTTTTTAAATAGGAAGGAAAATTACAAGTATTGGTGAGGATGTGGAGAAATCGAGACCCTGCCATTGCCGGAGGGAGTGCAGAATGCCGTAACTGCTGTGGAAAGCAGTTTGACAGTTCCTCAGAAGGTTAAGCATAGAGAGTTACCACATGATCCAGCAACTCTACTCCTAGGTACATACCTAAGGTCACACAAAAACTTGTACAGCCAGTAGCAACACTGTTCACAATAGCCAGAAGGTGGAAATAGCCCATCCACTGATGAATGCATAAACAGAATGTGGTAAATCTCGCAAAGGAATACTATTCAGCCATAAAAAGGAATGAAGTACTGATACCCGCTATAGAATGGATGAATCTTGAAAACATTATGCTAAGTGAAACAAAGAAGCAAAGGACCATATATTGTATGATTCTGTGGATATGAAATGTTCAGAATAGGGAAATCCATAGAGACAGGTAATAGATTAGTAGTTGCCAGGGGCTGGGGAAAGAGGGGGAACTAAGAAGTATAGGGTTTCTTTTTCAGGTGGTAAAAATATTCCAGAATTAGTTAATGGTATAATAGCCATACAAGATTATGAATTGTACACTGAGCTATACGCTTTTGAATGGTTAAAATAATGAATTTTATGTTATATGAAATTTTACCACAGTAAAAATTTTCCAAAAAAGATATTGTCTGCATTAATGGTTATTGCTGTGCGATGGCAGCATACATTGTTTTCCCTGTAAAGGCCCTTTCCAAGTCAGGAAGAGGGACTGGCCAGAGAATAGGTACTTCCCAGAGTAGCCTGATGCGGCACGAAGAGTAAGGCCTGGGAGCCAAAGAACTCTGATTTTCTGTCTCACGTTTCAGCTGGGCAACCTCTGGAAAGTTCCTTAGCCTGTAGCACTCCATTTAAGTCAACTCTAAATTGGATATCTTTAATAAATGCTTGTAAAGTGCTCACTAAGTTCTAGGCATTGGTACAGTGGTCCCCCTTCTCCGCAGGGAACGCAGTCCAAGATTCCCAATGGATACCTGAAACAGCGGATAGTACCAAACTGTATCTACACTGTTTTTTCTTATACATAAAAACCTATGATAAAGTCTAATTTATAAATTAGGTAGAGTAAGAGATTTACAAGAATAACAAATAACAAAATAGAACAATCATAACGATGTGCCAGCATCATTACTCCTGCCCTTGGGGGCCACGATTAAGTAAAATAGGATTACGTGAACACAAGCACTGTGACACCACGCCCGTCAGTCTGGTAACTGTGACGGGACTGACGGGCGGGTAGCATAGACAGCGTGGATTCACTGGGCACAGGGATGATTCACATTCTGGGCAGGAAGGAGCAGGCAGCACAGGATTTCATCACGCTCCTCTTAACGGCATGCAGTTTAAAACTTATGAATTGTTTATTTCTGGTACTTTCCATTTAACATTTGAGACCCTGGTTGACTGCGTGAAACCAAAGCCGTGGAAAGCGAGACCGCAGATAAGGGGGACTACTACATTAGTCCCGTTTTTCAGCTGGAGAAACAGGAACAAGGCAGTAGAGGACTTGTCAAGGTCAGACAGCTAGTGAGTGGCTGAGCAGGGTCCCCACCCACGCCCTCAGGCTCCAGAATCTGTGCCCTCATGCTCTGTTCCACGTGGCCTCCTAGGAGCACGCAATCCCCCCCACTTCCCATGTCATGGTGGGGATCCAGTGCCATTATATACCGTGAAACCCTCTTGTAAACATAAATGCTCCGCAGCATACACAGGCTCGGTGTTGCTCCTGCCTCAGGCACTAGTAATTAGATTTACAGAATAAACACCTGGGGCTCATCTGCCCAGGTGATCTGTCCTGGCCTCACCCTAAATGCATTCCTTCTGGAGTTCACCAAGGAAATTAGGATTTTGTCATCTTATGCCCAGATTTCTCTGGACACAGAAAAATGTCCCTGAAAGTTTTCTGAGAAGACTCTGAGATTACCATCACGCCACGGGGCCAGGCCTTGGGGGCAAAGGTAGACCAGATGGATCCTGGAATTCCTGATACCAAGTGGGGCAGGTAAACCTGGAAGGGTGACCTCTGGTGAGTTACTTCTTGCTTTGTATTTGGAAAGGGATCTGTGGGTAGGATCAAGCAGGAAGTACACCTCATTTCCTCCTTGGAGCTTCTGGTCCTGGAATGGGTGGAGATGCAGGGGTGGACCGGGAGACGCCATGGCCCTGCACGGTCATTGGGTCAGAAGCTACGGAGAGGGGCAGTAGTCGGGATCTGGGGAAGATATGAAAGGCAGAGCTGGAAGCCAGGTGTTGCTCAGGTTCCGGCAGGGTGAATCTGGGGATCAGGAAAGTTCCAAAAATGTGGCAGAGAGAGCTGGGGTGTTGGCAGGCTGGACTCAGAGATATTAAAGGCACCCAGCTTTGTAACCCCAGTAGTGTGCAGGCCAGCCTGGGCGGGCATCCCTCCCTCCGGCCTTCAGCCCTGGGGGCTCCACCCCAAGGACTCCTGCCCTGGCCCTCCTCTTCCACAGGCAGGCTGGCCACACCTCCGTTCTCTGGAGCCTTTGTAGCAGCCTGCTGACCGCTCTTCCTCCCTCTGGTCACTGCCTCTCCAGTCCAGCCTTGCTGTCTCCAGAGTGATTTTTCCAAACCTCAGATCAGATTGTCATTCTGCTGCTTAATTCATGCCAGTGGCTCCCTGGGTCTCCTGAGTAGATGTTCGGCCCTTCCCTGTGGCCCCTGCGGGCCCCTCCAGCCCCATCACTACCCTGACAGAGTCCCTGTCCTCTCCACAGACCACTCTCCCTCTCCACTTGGTCCTCTATTTCTGACTCGTCTTGGTCCACATGGCAACTTCCTACTTATCCAATAAGGCCCAGTTCAAACAAGGTTTCCTTGACACCACCCTACCACCAGCTCCATGTAGAACTAACCAAGTCGTCATCTGTCTCTGTAGCACCTTTCAGATGTCTCTGTTATGGCATCGTCATATCACATTCTTTCTTATTTCACCTGTCCTTCTTTCTGGTGAGCTCTGGTTTCCTTTAGCACAGAGCCTGTGTCTCAATTACATTCCTCTTTCCTATGCCTGACACCCAGTAGGTGCTTCATAGGTGTATGTTTCCATAGATGTTCATGGGCTCTCTGAGTGCAAGGATGTGTATACTCATCAGTCCTCTCTGTCCTGCATGCAAGGCTGGACGTAAGGCTGCCATCCCTTATGGGGTTTTTATGTTCTTCCCCCTCCCCTGGGTATACTGAGCAGAGTTGCGGACAGAAAGGGGAGAAGACTCTTCACATCTGACTTTGCGCTCTAACTGCCTAACAGCTGCCATTCAGATGGACTATCCAATGTAGGCCAAATGGCCAAACAGGCTCATACGTGCTAATCAGGTACCGTCTTGAACCCAGTCCAAATGGGGAAGCTGCCAGCACACACACCCGTGGGCCCAGCACATCGGGAGTGAGGCCCAGTAAAGAGTGCGTTGGGCTGAGGCGTGGAAATCCCTGTGTTGGATTTGGAGTGCTTAGGCCAGGGAGAGATGCCAAACCATCAGGCAACCATCTTCCACTTTCAAGTTTTGATTTTCATTTTAAGTGCACAAAATCCAAAAGCTTTTTTTTTTTTTTTCATGCAGCAGCAACAGCTTCCTAAAAAACGTCTCTCAGCTGAGCTGTTGCCCATAACAGCATGCCATTTGGCCTTTGGAAAAGGAAAAACCTCTGTATTTGTATCTAGAACACCCACAGCCGAATGTGTCAGATGTTTTTGGCTAGTTCGGTTGGTTGCTTTGCATGGGTGGCTTCCCGTGGGGACTGGCTTCCCCAAAGTTGAGTGGGCAATTCGAAGCGTTCTTCAGTGACTTTTGTCTAAACTGAGGAATACTTTAAGCAGAGATGATGCTTCCTGAAGAACTGGATTCCTTTACTTTTCTGTTGGGAGTGACTGGGGTTCCTAGGAGTCTCTCTCGTGAGTGAGAAGGAAATAGAGGTGTGCTCCCCCAACTCTTCAGATGAGGCAAGTGGATTGATAACAGTACATTCCTAGATTCCCAGAGACCTGGCTGGCTTAGTGCCTGTGATCCGGCAGTTCAGGTCATTTCCACGTTGCCTTGGGCTCTTGCTCTGGTGCCAGGCTTGGAGAGCAATTACAGGGGAGCGGAACAATCGGGGAAGATTACGTTTGCCAGCCACAGGCCCTTTTTATTGTCTCCGTGGGTTGGACACGGGCTGGTCCAGGTAGGGTGGAGATCGGTTTTATTCTGCAGTCTCGCAGCCCCTGCTCCTGGCTAGAATTTCACAGAATTTAACAAATCTCTGCATGGGCGACTCCCCCTGTATCAAAAGGCTGAAATCCCTGGGGGTGTGGCCTGCACCGCAGCTGTTTCTCTCCTGATTTCCAAGGATAATGTCAAGTGCCTCCCGAGTGTGTGAAATTCTGGCTGAAAGTGAATGACTGAAATGCTTTTTCCATTAAACCATCTCCCTTCTGGTATAGGTATTTTCCTAACAACCCTTATGCAAATAGCTGTGAAAAGTAGGAAGTGGTAAAATGTCGAGTGTCATCGCCTCCTGGCAGCATGCTCAGCCGAAGCCTTCTGATTTTCCACTGGAAAAAAAAGAAAAAGAAAGAAAGAAAGACAAGCAGACCACCAGCCCTCGGTGCAGCACTGGGCAGACACAGCCAGGAGGCCTGTGTCGTTTTCTTGTCTGCTGCTTGGAGGGCAGGATTACGGTAGAACACTGAGCCATTATGGGTCCCTAGGATCACATATTGCGCTTTATTGTCTACACAGCCAATGTAAGTTATTGATTTGCAAATGGGCAGCATTCCTTTCCAACTCCCTTGAAGGAGGCTGGAGGGAAGCTATTTTCTGAGGGAGAAGACTTGGTTCATTCTTTGCAAAACATTTCCTGTGCAGCCCCACTCCTGCTTTCGGGACCTGCGCCATCGCCAGCCAGCGCACATGTGTGGCGTGCATTCACGAGGGAGGCAGGCATTTGGCAAACGTCCCCCAGAGGTCCAGAGCGCCGCTTGTCACATGGAGGCCTTTGCTGTTGGCAGCAGGCTCGCCATGTGAGTGGAGAAGGGTGGCCAGAGACGTGCTCCGAGGCCAAGTCCACCCTCCACGGAGACTGTAAATCAGCTGGACGGGAAGTCACGTCCCCGGGCCTGCTTTCCCTTGCGGATCCCTTGTCATGTATCCACGTACTTCTTAGCTTTTTCCCCTGACATATGTGGATTCTGGGAATGATACGTCTTTGCCAAGGGAATCTTCTCACTGCCCCCCTTTCACTGGGGCTGGGGGTGGCGGGCAGCATCGTGGTCCCATGTGCCCCTTCCAGAAACAGCCGGGTAGTATCCTTACAATATTCCACATTTCAGTGACTCTAAGATGCCCAACTTTTTCCACATTTTAACATCTCTGAAGTTGGGATGCATCTTAAAATCCATGTTGTGTCATAGTTTAATTGGTCGGTTGGTTTTTTTCTTTCTTACTGGTACGTAAAATAATGGTGCATTTTATGGTATTGTAGATTCAGTGACGTAGGAAGTAATCAGGTCAATGGTCTCATGACTGCCTTCAAGACAACATCAAATCCTCAGATATCCTTCGAGAATCTGCTCGGGGCCACGTGCTGTGGAAGAGACGCGTGTTGGAGGGTGCCACCTGCCCTGATGTCTCCCCATTCCAGCACTTTCTTCTGGGGACCCTTATGCCACCTGATCGTGTTTGCCGTCTGTCCCTGGGAGTTCACTTTTCCTTCCCTTCCTCTCTGAGGCACCACCCTCAGCCGGGACCGCGTTGCCCCACCATTTAAATGCTGCCATCCCGTTTTCTCCCTAATCCCTCTCTCCTGGGCTTTTAACACATTCATCCCGTTCCTTAGGTTGTTTTTCTAGTCCTTGGGTCATTTTGGGCGTTTGGGTGACCCTGCAGCTCTGTGTGATTCAGGGACTTAAATTCTCAAGCTTCCAGGTTTAAAAGGACTTGCAGTTAAATAGATATTTTCCCGTCAACGTGATAGGAAGCGCCACGTTCTGTGCAGTAGACACATTCGCTTCCCTGTGAGAGTTCCAGTTTCCTGTGGGTTTTGCCTCGGGCCCCATAACCAGTGCCATCCCCTGCTCCCCTCCCAGCCCTCCAGGCGTGGGCCGCTGCCTCTCTTGGCTGTCACCGCCCTGCTTTCAATTTAGTCCGAGGATGCAGCACGGGCCAGCTCCTTCTTCCCTGGGTAAATTGGATCATTTCAGCTCAGAACGAGCTTGTTCTCACACATTTACTAAAAGCCTCTTTGCCTTCTCACTTTTATCCCCTTAGCCAGTTACCTCAGGAAAGTTCCAAGGGGCTTTTTTATTCTTGCTACTCTTCCCCCTTAAAGGAAAACAAAATGAGAAATAAGGATGCCACTAACCAAACTTCCCTAGAACAATTTTTTTTTTGTTTTAGAAAAATTACAGCCTCTGTCACCAGTCCTGTGAACTCTCCCTTCAGTATCTCTGCTAATAGGGTTTTTCTATCCTTTATGAAAGTCAGGTCTACTTTGGTTTCATGAAGAGTCATAAAAGCTCTTGCCGGCCAGAACAGAAATGGCCTCCATTGTTCAGGGAAAGATATGTTAAGTTCCAAACAATAACTTACAAATGAACTTTTGGAATAAAACCAGTTTGTAAGGTGAGGACTACTTCTCCAGTGAATCCTAGAACTGAAATGCTAGTATACAGGAAGTACTCACATGCTGAATCCAGATGTGGCAGTCCGAAAGAGTCGACCCACCAACCTGTCCCCTTGACTTCTGGAAACTTTGTTTTGTAATGATACAAGTATAAATTTTTTTAAAAACAGACACACACAGTCCAGAGGGGCACAGAGTAAAAAAAGTAAAGCCTGCGTCCGCCCTGCGCAGGCCTCGGGTGCTGCGCCTCCCTTTAGGCTGCAGCTTGTCTCTTCCTCAGCACCCTCCTAAGCTTCTTGGCTGCAGTGTTCATACAGCTTGACCTCATTTTGTTTAAGGGTCACGAGAGCATTCCTTGTTTTGGGTGAACCAAAATCTATTTAGTGAGTCCCAGAAAGCACCTTTAACCGTGGGGAAAACGGGTCTTGGGTCCCAGTGATGGGCATCTGGAAGGCCCTGGCCCTTGCAGCTACTGGGTCACCTCCTGTCTGCAGCCCTCTCCTCTCTGCTCCAACAGGAAGAGGAATCCTCAAATTTCCCTTAAAGAAAAGTACCTCTCACCGTTTTTCTCAGCAATATGGCAGGATTCGTTCTGGTCATGTATTCTCTTAATGTAATTCAAGATATTTTTCTGAGAGCCTGCAGTGTGCATGGCAGCATGCTAAGCCCAGCGGTGGAGGTAGAGGGAAGCAGTTTCTCTCCCTTTAGAAATTTACAGACGCATCAGACAAGAACATACCCATTCAACAGCCTCCTTTCGAGAAGACAGTCCGCAGTATGTACATTTAGGAATCTAAAATGTTAACAACATGTGACCTTAGGGATTATTATTAGCGACCTTATTCTGGGAATATAACTGAGTCAATAAACGTACTTGTACACACAGATTTATATGCAAGGATTTTCATTACTCTGTTGTAATAAAATGACAAATGGAAAATGGCTGATAGGTCCAAAGACAGGAGACTAGTTAAATAAGTTGTAATACATCCAGCCAGTCTCCCCTGACCACCCGCAGCCCACCACTCACTACCTCCTGCTGCACTTTTCACTCACTGGCTCTTGCCCCTCCTAGATCGCAGGTGCCATAAAGGCAGGGAATTTAGCAGTCTTGTTAACCACTGGAGCCCCCTGTATTTATATAGTGTGTGCCAAAGCCTGGCACATACTACACGATAAATAAATACCTGTTAAATAAAACAACGAATAGATGTTCTCATTATATGCCATTTGAAAAATAAAGAATAATACAATGAAGAAAATAAAATCATCCCTATAATCCCACTACACAGATGTAAACACATAGAATAAGTATGTGTGCTTAATAATACAAATAATTCGTAATGTTCTGTATCTTGATAGATTTTTGATTTCACAAGAGTATGCATTTGCTAAAACTCAGAGAAGGTATACTTCAGGTTTGTACATTTCATTGTATGCAATTTTTCCCTCAAAAGAAAAAAAACCGGATACTGAACACTAATGATATGCATGCTGAAATATTTAAGAGAAAGTGTGCTGATGCCTGAAACTTACTTTAAAATGCATCAAAAAAATGGATTGTTGGATGGATAGAAGAGGATAAATGGATAGATATGTGATAAAGGAAATACAACAAAATGTTAATGGCAGAACTAGTGGTAGTTATAAGGGATATCTCACTGCAAAGTCTTTTCGAAATTTTGACCAGGTGATATTTGACCTGAGAACTGAATAATGTGAGGAGAGCACCAGGTGAGGGTCGGGAGAGACAGGGGGGCAGCCAGCAGGTGCAGAGGTCCCGAGGCAGGAAGGGGAGCAGCGGCCGTGGCCGGAGGAAACTGAGCGTGGTAGAGTGTGGTAGAAGGTGAGGCCGGGGGAGGCAGGCCAGGCTGCCCAGGCCCTGCAGGCGATGTGAGGAGTAGGCCTTTATTCCAGTGTGGAGAGAAGCTGTTAGAGGGTTTTAATCAGGGGAGTGACTTGATCTGCCTTCTGTTTTTAAAAGCCCTGTCTGCTCCGTGGAGAATCAGCCCCACTGGGGAGAAGGGAGAAGGAGGAAAGTTAGAAAGGGAGGGAGCAATCCAGGACGCCTTGTGAAGGAGGAGGTGATGCTCCTTCCTGAGGGATTAGGGGTGGGATGTCGGGGAGAGAGGCGTCAAGGAGAATGATGGCGGTATAACGTGTAAGGGGCAGTCTCCAGGGAGGGAAGAAGTCAGGAGTTCTGTTTTGGACGTGTTGAGTGCAAACTGCAAACTTCACCTTGCAAACCCTGAGTGGAGAAGTGGAGGCACCGGGGTGAAGGCAGGGGCCAGAGCTACTGGAGTGGGAGGCGCTGGTGTTCCGACGGTGCAGGTCCAGGTGCAGCCCCCTTGGGGCAGATGCGTTTTGGAACTCAGACTTATTCTGATTTTAGGAAGGTAATTGATTAACGCTCCCGCTGAGGTCTGGGGCATCATCTGTAATACAACATACAAGGTATTTCTGCAGCAAATTGTAATTGTCACACTTAAATACATTAATAAAGACTAGAAATAGCCTCACATTAGTTCGGGTCAGGTGTTGTTATAAAGTAAGTTTTGGCACCAAATTAGGTAAAACTTGGTTTCAGAGCTTTTGAATTGCAGAATTGCAGAAAAATCAGCAAGCCCTCTGTAGCGTCCATTTCTGCTGCCCAGATGCAAATATTCTCCAAATACTTTTCACTGTTTTTTCTGTTTATTTCTATAATTTAAAACAACTGGCTTTCTCTGCCATTTCTGGACTTTGAAAAGCTTTATGTTCCCTAATAACTTCCTGCCATGAAAAGTGAGGGTTTATTTCCTCCGCACACCACACTTCTCCATCCAGCGTTCTGATGTGGTCCCATGGCAGTCTGTCACTAAATCAGCATTGGGGGGTTACATTATTATGACCATGTGAGTATGACTCACCACTGAATCACCTGGAGTACTATTATTATTAATACATGTCCTTTTTAAACAACTCTTTGATGGCTTCGTTCTTGCCAAGAATAGGCAAAGGGTACACAGATATAGACTTTGCACCATGCTTCCTGTGTTCAGCCCTCCTCACACCCCTGTGTTCACGGGTAGCCTGTGCCTCCAGCCCTGGGCCCGTCTGGGCTTTGGGGGCTGAAGTCAGCCTGTGTCTCTGCCCCCCACTCCACCCCACCCACTGGACAAGGTCTGCTCAGTCATTTGCCATTTGTCCAACTGCTCTCCAACAGCATCCAAAACCTTATTGGTATCTTGGGTCTACTCTCATCTCCTAATTTGTTCTCATAGTTTATGCCTTCTAAAAATTAAATTTACTGGCCGGGCATGGTGGCTCACGCCTGTAATCCTAACACTCTGGGAGGCCGAGGCGAGTGGATCATTTGAGCTCAGGAGCTCGAGACCAGCCTGAGCAAGAGCAAGACCCCATCTCTACTAAAAATAGAAAGAAATTAGATGGAGAACTAAAAATATATAGAAAAAATTAGCCGGGCATGGTGGCACGTGCCTGTAGTCCCAGCTACTCAGGAGGCTGAGGCAGGAGGATCACTTGAGCCCAGGAGTTTGAGGTTGCTGTGTGCTAGGCTGACGCCACGGCACTCTAGCCTGAGCAACAGAGTGAGACTCTGTCCCCCCCTCCCAAAAAAAAATTAAATTTACTGTTGTTTTTAGCAGGGCTTCAGGACAGAGTAGAGATAAACGTAGTTTATCAATCTGTCATTTTGAACCAAAAGCGTCCCAGAGCATTTTTCATACTTCCTGGGCCACGACCTTTTCCTAGTGGGTGTCAGCAGATGGTCTTACGTAATGCCTTTGTCCACCTGTTGCGCAGCTTAGCCCACAGAGTTGGAAATTGGAAATTTGGAAGCACCGTTAAAACAAATTGCCTTCTAGGCATTTTAAATCTCCCAAGGGTTTCCCAGAGCAATTTAGGAGACCTCCTGAATGAGCCTGATGTGCTTTCAGCCTTTCTTACTGCAGTGATGAGGCTACGTGACATTGGTATTTATTCAGCTGTTTTGAAGCAGAATCCTTTGTGCAACCAAGGTGGCAAAAGTGCAGGCATTGGGCGGGCAGGCTGGAGCGCGGGCACTAAAGCGCTATGTGACAGTGCACAACTTACTCTCCCTCTCTGGGCCTCGGTCACCTTGTCTATGAGATGCTAAAGGTGGACTAGAGCACCTCGTTCTTTATCCAGCCTTTGCACAGAGCCCTGTGTGTAGAACACAAAGAGAGGAACTGTTCTGGTTGCAAGAGGAGGAGCAGATGCCCTGGAGTGATCCCTGGGATACTTGGGAAGCATCCCAGGGCTCCTGGGAACCTAGCTTGAGAAGCCCTGGACTTAAAGGTGTCTCTGAATTCTCAGTAGGACAGCTCTGTGAACCTTGCCTTTTAAAATGTTTACTGCTCTACAGAGATGAAACGCTCTTTGTAGGTGGGATCCCAGGACATGCAGCCCCCTCCTATCTCCAGGGCCACTGGACATGGCATGGCATGGTAGGCACTGTCCTGATCTCCCTTTCCGGGTACGGAAGCAGGAATGTTGGTTCCAGCTGCCTCTTAGAGAAGGGATGGATTTGTTGATTTATGAGTTAAGAGCCCTGGGATGGGAATCCTCCCAACATGTGCTCTGTAAGAATACAGGAATTTGTTTTCCCACATTGTTTGCTTTTGATTTACTGTTTTGATGTAGGGCTGCTTTATGACTCAGACGTTATCTTCCGTTGCCAAATCACACGTTAGGTATGTATAACATTTCCCACGCAGTGACATCTTAGCCTCTTCCACAGTCATCATTGGCCGCACTCCACACCCCCACACCCTCTCTGGGGGATGGGGGAGAAAATAAATATCTCTTTTGGTCACAAATCCAGGCATGCCACAGGTGTGGGGCAGTGGTTTTCAAAGTCATCATCTTTGTTGTTGATGTTGTTATTGTTGTTTGCAAAATAGAACCATTTTCCAAAGCCCAATCAATAAAACAGATAATCAATGGAAGTCCTGCTCAAGTTGGAGAGTGGGACGAAGTAGGCTTAAGACCCCCCAGAAATCCCTCCAGCCCTTCCTCCAGCCCAGCCAGAGAGGCTGCAGGTCTGGGGGCAGACCCCACGTCATTTCTGGCTCCACCTTCTATACTTGACATGACCTAGGGTGAGTGACTGAACCTCCCAGGGCCTCCCCTTCCTCATCTGTGAAATGGGGTTGCCGGGAGGGTTGGGATGATGTCTACAACTGCTAGCTTTGAGTGAGGCGCTCGAAGTGTCCTGTGATGAGGGTTCCTCTTACCACCTCCTGCTCAGAACCCCCACACTGAAGGGGGAGCCTCGGGTTTCGCCACAGCCTTCACATGGGGGATGTTTTAGAAAACCTCATTCTCCCCTCGCCTTACAAAATACTTGGGAATAACTGCTGTTTTCTTTCCAACCCCTTCTTTCCAGAGAAGGTCGTTGTAACAGCCATTTGTTAAGTGCTTGTGATTTTGCTTGGAATGTAAACAACATCCTGCCTTTGGCCAGTTCTGAAAGGAAGTTTTACTGCTTTCCCCTCTAGCGGAAATAGCCTTACTTCAGTAAACGCATTTGGATAATACACACTGAAGACTAGGATTTTGGTTAACGTGGAAGATGGGGAAGCTGGCAGTAGTGTGGATCTTGTCAATGAGGGTGTGTTTGTGGGTGTTTTGTAGTTGTTAATTAAAATAATTTAATTACCTTAAATTGGCACCAGTATTTCCCCTCCGTCTTCCATGTTGGCCCATAGGAGCTCTATCTCTGTGCAGGAAATGGCTGTTTTTTCACTTCGCTGCAAGTGACAGGACTGAGCCTGTCAAAGGTATTGATTGCCTTCTCCAAGTTGGAGATCAGAAGCTGCATATTTGCTCATTTTCCCTAGTGAAAAAGCAAATAAGACTGCTTATCTAGTATTTAAACTCTCTTTTCATTTACTCCGTCAAAGGCATTATCCCACAAAGACATAATTTGAGAAGGATCTTTATAGAAATAGCTCTCATTGCATAAGCTGTGAATACCCTCGCCGGTAGGGCTGGTGCATTTCTCCTTTAGAAATCGGTAGTGCTCACCAGCTCTCGTCTCCCTCCGTGAATTTTCTAGCTTCTAACCCTGTGCTTTTTCCCCTACCAGCTCTTTCTTCCCTTTGCACTCTGCCTTTGATAAATTGTGCACCGCATGCATTTAGCTCCATCCTCTTCTATAAATAGAATAATAATGCTTCCTCCTTCAAAAGCTTGTTGTATGGATAAAACATGATACTGCCTATGAAGTGTTTAGCATATAGTATGTGCTTGATAAAGAGTAATTACTGTTTCTCTTTATTGTCTTCTCAGTTCTTACGTTCATATGTTCATAGTCATCTGTCTTGCTGGCCATATGTACCTGGTTTATCTAGAACTTTGCTGTGTTTTCCTCATCCCCAACTTTCCCCTGGGATTGCGAGCAGGGACAGCCCTTTCCCAGGGTCTTTCTGGTTCAAGGTGTGCTATTGAGAACCCCAAGCCTGCATCCTCCCCACGTCGTTCCAAGCATTGATGTCCCCTAGCTGTCTCCCGTATCAGCAGGACTCTGCTTGGATCTGGATACCATGTTCCTTGACTGCTTGTGTGGTGAAAATGCAGTATTTGGCCTGCACCAACCCCGGTCCTACGCCGTGAGCCGCAGATAAGGAATCAATTTGGCAGTGAAGTTAAGAACCTAAGTTTGGGGCCAGACTGCCTGGCTCAACTCCTGACCTCACCACTTACTAGTTGATTGATCTTGTGCAAGTTGCATAACTTTTTGTGCCTCAGTTTCCTCCTCTATCAAATGGGAATAATAATTTTGATCTGCATTTCTGAAATCCAAACACTCTGAAAGCTGAAAGCTTTTTTCCTAAGTCTGAGGCACATTCATTTGAACTGACATGTAGCTATTTATTATGCTTTCTTTATCCAAATTAGTATGTTTATTCCCGTGTTTCACAGCAGAGATAGCAATGTTTCTGATTATGGGATGCAGCTCCAGACTGCTGGGGTGTTATGTAATGTGCACTGTATTACCTTAGTAAAATCTGATTAATTCGATTTGGGAAACCCACTGAGCCAAAGAGCTTTGGATAAGGGATTGTGGATCTGTAGTAGCTACTTCATAGGGTTGTTGGAAAGATTAAACAAGACACAGTCGTCCCTCAGTGTGCACAGGGTGTTGGTTCCAGGACCCCCCTCATAGACCAGAGTCTGCGCATACTCAAGTCCCGCAGTCGGCCACGCAGAACCCACATATATGAAAAGTCAGCCCTCTGCATACGCAGCTTTTGCATCTCAAGAATACTGTATTTTCAACCATGATTTTTTGGTTGAAAAAAATCCCATGTATAATGGACCCACGGAGTTCAAACCTGTGTTGTTCAAGGGTCAATTGTATTTTGTATAAAGCTCTTAGAACGGTCGCTGGACTATAAGTACTCAATAAGCATTCGGTATTATTCTCCCAAAGACATGAAAGACTACTGTGTCTGTAAAAACAAATGATTTATTTTACCTGAATAAAAATGTTTGTTTCTTTTTTTAAATGAATGGTTTAAATGTTTAATGAATGATATAAAAATTAATTTTACTGTTTCAACATGAAGAAATTATGCTGCTTCTTTTGGAAAGAGGTTCAGAATCCAACAGGAGAAGTCAGTTTAAACAAATATGGATACCACTATGACTGTCAGATTTTTTTTTTTTGTACTCTTGATCTCCAGGGCTACCAAAGACAGAGCCCCCATCCTTTCCCTTTCAACCCCTCCTTCTGTTCCGCGTGTGACAGACACAGGTTGGCGTGGAATCCAAGGCTGCCTCACTCTGAGATGTTGTCTCTCCTGTCTCTTATCTTTTTCATATCTTTGTCCTCTATGGCGAACTCTATGAGTTCTTACTTCGGGAACTTTTCTTACTTTATCCCCAAAGGTAAGGTATTTGTAAATCTCTTGTAAAATATTATAGCTTCCGTCTTTCTCACCTCTTTTCCTCTGCAGTCTGAAGCATTTGCCAAAACCATCTAGCACTCAGACTTCTCTGGTCGTCTGTGTAAATACCAGGGGAAGGTGCTACTCTTCCACTCCTCAGCATCTCATTGAGACCTTATCTGGGTCTGATCCTCCTTGTCTGTTTGATTATTGTTGCTTTGCTTTTTCTTGGTGATCATATTGTGTTCTCTTCTTTGACCATTCTGTTTTCTTCCATATTGTACTCTTCCACAAAATAGTCACAGTTTACATTCCTCTGTTTTTCTGGCAAACCACAAGGCTCTCTTATTGCACATTTTTTCCAAATGTCTCTATCTTTGGTACGTATATTTTTAATGTAATAAAATGCTATTTTCTTAAAACAATGCCAAATAATATCAGTTACATCCAGAAATTCAAGTTTGGATGACACGACCAATGTGGGCAGAGAAACCAAATTTGTGCATTAAAACTATGCCATCATAGAATTGTGGAGTTGGGACAGACCCCAACTCCTCATTTTACAGGTGAAGCAGCCGAGGGCCGGAGATCAAAGTGTCTTGCTCAACAAAACACAACTGGCTGGTGACAGACATCGAGCCGGAACCCAAGCCTCTTAGGCCAGTGTTCTTATTAAACTGTTCAATGTGCTTTTTTTTCTTTTCAAAGTAATGCAAGCTCAGTTTAAAACCCAAGTGGCACTAAAAAACTTAATCCAATAGCAATCCCTTGTCCCATCCTTACCTACTCCTACTCTTACCTCCCTGGAGACAACACCTTTCCGCTCTTTTGGATGTTCCTTCTAGTATTTACTCTGTATCTCTATGGAGTATGTGCACACGAGTATTTCTTATCCATCAGGTTTAGGTGTTCTGGAGGTGAACCTTCTGCCACAGTAGAGGAAGGCCTGGCTCTCACATCTCCACCCCACTGCCCCTCCTCCATCCCTTCCCTGTGGCTGTATCGGTTCTCAGTGAAGGATCTGTGGTTATATTAAGCGTGTAAATAAATACCAAGTATCTGAACCTATTCAGTTCCTGAGTCAGATAACAAGTTCATAAAATGAGGGGCACTATACATCCAAATTTATTTGGTTTCTGGGTTTCAGATGTGAGCAGTGGAAGTTCAAATGGTGAGGAACAGATCCCAAAAAAGTATCCAGATCTATTCCCTTGCAGAGGATGGAGAGTGAGCATTCGGATAGTGAGAGCACCGGTATTGTTCATTGCAGAGCCAGGGAGTCTTTCTCTCCCTACTTCTTTAAAATGTGCTTCTGGCTCTAGTGTCACTCTTAATATGAGATGCCAATCCTTTGCGTGGCCTCTTTCACTCTCTGAAAGCTTGTAGGATCTTCTCTTTATCACTGTTGATCTGAAATTTCTCGATAATGTGCCATGAGGTCTTTTTTCTTTCTTAGGGTTGGGCACTCCACTCTTGGGCGCTTTTAACTTGCAAATGCATATTCTTCAATTCTGGAAAATGTACTTGTATTGAGTTTGGGGTGTTTTGTTGTTGTTGTTGTTTATCATCATTTCCTCCTCCCCCCCATTGACTCTGTTCTGTCTGGAATGCCTATTTGTCAGATATTGGACTTCATGGATTCTAAGACTCTTCTTGGTTTCTAGTTTCTGTTTGCCTTTGTTTTCTTTTATGAAGAGTTATTATACTTTATCTTGTAAGCTTTCTAATAAAATTTTTATTTCACCTGTCATAGTTTTAATCTCCAAGAGCTCTTGACTTTTTTCTGCTTGCTCTCTCACCATTGCATCCTGGCGTTGGCTTATCTCTCTGGGGATGTTAATAACGGTATTTTTGATGTTTTCTTCTACTCATTATGTAGCTTCCACATTCTTCTGTTCTTGGTAATTGTTTCTCTCAGTCTCTTTCAGGTTGGTGCTTTCTTCAAATGTCTGGTGATCCTTGGCCATTCATATTTAAGAGTGAGGCGTTGCCAGTGGCTTGGAGGTTCTGGGTGTTTGAGTGGAGCTCTTGACTGGTGTCCCCTTGTATAGGGGAACGTGCATTGCAAACTCATCATTCATTTGGAGGATTTTCAGCATGCGGAGGCCCTTTCTTGAAAGGCATTCTGTGTTTTCAGAGATGAATCTTCCGCTTTCCTTCCAGGAGGGTGCTGTAAGAGCAGATGGGTGCCGGGAGCTGAGAGCATCATGCTGCGAGAGTGGCCATTCTCACTCCATCCTCTGTTTTGAGCCTGCCCATCACCCCATCCCTTCACCAGGCCTCCTGTCCCCTCATCTGGAGCCTCTTCCAGTCTGTTTCTCCAGTAAACCTTCAGACCTCCAGACAGTCCCCTCAGATTGCCCCTGCCATCGAAAGTGCACAGTGCCTCCAGCTCTCGAGCCTCCTAAGGGTACGTCCCAGGCACACCCATACTCACCTTGCAGCTTTCTCCTTTCTGTAGATGCACAGGTCACTATTTCCTCCACTCTGCCCAGTCAGCAGTCCTCCTCGCCTGCTTCCAAAAGTGTGTGTGTTTGCTGATATCTCCCATTTCCATTGTCTTTGCACTCATCTCTCTTTCTTTACCATCATTTTAGGGGTATCTTGGTTGAGAGAAAAGATAAAATAGAGGGGTAACCAATTTACCATTCATTCAGCCAGTCAACAAACAGTGCTCATGAGCCGAGCAGGTTCCAGGCACTGCTGGGCATAGAGCCGTGAACAATTCCTTCCTTCTTCAAACTTCCAATATAGTGTTTATTGGAGGTGCCATGCTCTTAAATGCCACAAAGTGGCAATTATAGTAACATAAACCCATAAGAAGCAGCTTGGGCTTGTTTTGATTAAAGAACCAATGTGCAACCCTCGGGGTACCCCCATGCTTACCTGAACCTTTGCTGTTTGTAAGTGGTCATAAATAATGCTGGAAACGTGGGGTGCCTCTGCTGTGTGAGCTGGGGGCCATCATGTTTGCATAGCACTGGAATCCTTTTACAAAGGATTAGACTTCACAGGAGATAGAAACACCTTTTACTCTTATAAAATCAGGGTTATTGCTTCACCAGGCTGTGGTACAATCTGAAGAATACACACCAATAAAAATTCCTGACCGAGAGTCACTAATAATAGCAAAAGGAAGGTAACGGAGCAGAGCAATCTATTAATCTCCAGTATTAGTGAGACTCTTCCTTAGAACAGTGACCTCCAAGCTATTTTGAATAGACCACTTGGCCATCCTGACACCCTCCTCCATGCCATTTTAATCATGCACCCTTATCAGTAAAAACTTTTGGAGTTGGCACCCATACGTATGTGCGTCTAATTAAAAATTAGACACACATACTATTCTAATATATTAGGAATACCGTGAAACCAATTTTAATGGTTGAAAGGGTAAACTAAAAATAATTTGAACTGGCCGGGTGCGGTGGCTCACATCTGTAATCCTAGCACTCTGGGAGGCCAAGATGGGAGGGTTGCTTGAGCTCAGGAGTTCGAGTCCAGCCCGAGCAAGAGCAAGACCCTGTCTCTACTAAAAATAGAAAAAATTAACCAGGTGTGGTGGTGCATGCCTGTAGTCCCCGCTACTTGGGAAGCTGAGGCAGGAGGATGGCTTGAGCCCAGGAGTTAGAGGTTGCTGTGATCTAGGCTAATGCCACGACACTCTAGCCCTCTAGCCCAGGTGACAGAGTGAGACTCTGTCTCAAAAAAGATAAAATAAATAAAATTAAAAAATTAATTAGAATTATAAGTTTCAATATGTCTCTGTATCCACTGGGTTATCTTGGGAGTACAGAGCTCACTTAGAAACAACTTGCCACGAGAATGGAAATGAGGACTTGGTCATCCCACCACCGTTACTTTGCCGTGGGCTATCGGGCAACTCACTTGATTCTAAGCCTCAGGTTCCTTATCTGTAAATTGGTAATAAAAATACTGCAATTTCTCTGCATTCCTCATAGAGTGGTTATGAGGGTGAAATGGGCTGACATATCAGAAGTTGTTTTATAAACTATGAATCACTCAGCACTCAACTACAAACTCGATTTTGTGACCAGTCATCTCCATACCTTGGCCACCAAATGCTCCTTGGGTTTATCCCACCACCTCAAATATGCTTCCTTCTGGCCATGAGAAGTAATGGTGGGAAGGTGAATAAGAGAAGCAGTGAATGTCTCCCATCTTTACTTAAAGAGAGAAACAAAACAGAAAAGCAACCCAAGCCAAATCCTGCAGCTAATTAGTAACATCTTCTCCATTCAAAGAAGAGCACATTTCTCCTTAGGGTTTTAAGGGTATTATGCTTTCTTCCCTATAGTGGATTTTTTTTTTTGAGATGGGGTCTCACTATGTTGCCCAGGCTGGCCTCGAACTCCTGGGCTCAAGTGATCCTCCCACCTTAGCCTCCCAAGTAACTGGGTTTACAGGCATCACCACCATGCCCAGCTGATGCTATGGATTTTGAAAAAGTAAATCTGTTGGTTAGAAGCAGCGACATTGTCCCTGAGACGTGAAGAATTCCAGTATGCCCAGCTCACCTACAGGGAAGGGCCCCACGGCCTCAGCAAGACAATTATGTGGGCTGCCTGGTGGCAAGTCGCTGAGCCCTACAGCAGCATCACTGGAAGGTGTCTGGAGCTTACACATTTGGAGTATGTGCAATGTCACCATGTAGCGGAACTGCATTTCTGGCGTCAACCAAAGTAGAGGATTAATTATGCAAGGGTGAAAATAAGATGTTCCAAGTACCAGTTAATGCAAGTGTTATGGGATGGGAGCAATAATCCCAGTTAACTGTACTGAGCACTTGCTTTCTGCCAGCCTGCACAGGGTGTGCCATGTGTGATCTCATTTAATCCTCACTGTTTTCATTTCCATTTGACAAGAAAACTGAGGGGGTGAGAGAGGTTAAATAACTTGCCCACAGTAGTGATGGAGCCACAGTTTGAACTCAGGTGTCTGTTATGCTTGTAACCACTCTACCCTTCCACCTATAAAATGAGTTCTGTATTTTCACCTTTGAGAACAACTCATCTCTCTGCTATCCATATGACCAATCTTCTATGGCATTTAAGAGGACAAAACGGGAAGGAGACTAGAGATCTTCCATACCAGCCCCTGCCCTGAAGTTAGAACCACAGGCTCACACCACACTGCATGGGATCTTAAAGCAGCAGCAACAGGTGATATGTTAGTTGTTGCAACTGAATCCTCCAAGGGCACGGAGGGAAATTTGCAATTAAAAAAACCCAACCCTCCCCTTTTACCTGAAGCTGGAATGCAAGAAAAAGTTAGCCCAGCAGAAGGCAGCTGCATGTCTGGGCTTTGTAGTGCTGAAAACCACGTCTGTCTGTCCATCCAAGCTCCCAGCTTCAGCAAGGGGCCAGGTGAGGCTTGGAGGTTCCACTCTAGCTTTAACACCTTTCCTCACTGCTCAGGATATTCCTGACCTGATACTCACCTCTCAGTGCTCTTTCTTTATTCTTTCTAAGAAGTCGTGCTTTCTGGAAAGACACTAAGCTATTGATCATTCATACCTCAATAAGAATTTTAAGGCAATATATTACTTCCTGGTAATTATGTGCATTTTGATGAATTTCTTAAGTTTCAGTTTGAAGGCTTTGCTTCTATTCTGTCACCTACAGGCATCAGTATCAGATGGGGTATAGGACATTTGAATGGGACACACTATTTTTTTTTAATTCTAAAAAGTTAATGCATTTTGCTTTTCTCTAACTTAAACATTCTTTTATTGTTAAATAAACAACAATCTGTATATCCAACATATACAGATTCTTAAAAAATAGTCAATCCAAATACAGAAAACTTCATAAAACAAACGTACAAACTCATATGAGGCCATCACCCTGTGCAGGGTCACCAAGATGCCATCTGTGAACCCCTTCCAGTAATTCCATCCCTGCAAAAGTAACTTTCATCCTGAAATTTGAAAGTCAAGTTAAATTTAATGTGAAAGACTAGCCATTCCCATGTGTTCAGCGAAAAGGGATAAACACAGGCATAGTCTTTTCCAGTGGTAATGTTTTGGGGTACTCAGTGACCCTGGTACCCCAGTTTATGGGTAAAGCATTTCCCCTATGTACAGTTACACATTATTTCATGCAGCTTCATCCTAATACATGCCGGCCTTGGTGCATGCTGCATATTTGGAGGCTGCAGACTTACCCAGTAGTGCCCAAACTTTTGGGGTCTCCCTTTTCTGAATATCTTAATTTGGTAAGACAGCTAGATAGTTCCTTTGTTTTGAACTAAAGCTGTGTTGCGGCAGCTGATCATTCAGCCTTGAATTTGGGCCATCACAGAGTCAAACAAACCCTGAAACAGTAGTTTTCTTATACCTTGAACATTCTAAGAGTGTTTTACTGGTTCCACATCTATTTCAAAAGACAAGGATTTTAGCCCAGGCAGCTCGTTAGATTCAGAGTCTGGTGTCCAGCACTCACCAGGATGCTTTGGGAATGTCTAGGAAACACTTTTTTACAGCTTCACCTGGGATACCAAGCATTCATCTTATTTTATTTTTATTTGGAAATAGAAATAATTATAATAAAAATAATAATTATATTATAATAATATTATTATTATAAAAATAATAATAATTTCAAATGTACAGAAAAGTTTCAAGAATAAGGGTAGTACAAAGAACCACCCTATAGTCTTTACTCACACTCAACTATTGTTAACATTTTACTCCTTTTGCTTTGTCCTTCTCTCTTGAGACAGAGAGAGAGAGAGATCAGATATATTTTTTAATAGTCACACATATTTTTCTGAACCATTTGAAGGCAAGTTACATTCTTCATGGTATTTTACCAATTACTTCAGTGTGTACATCCTAAGAATAGGAATATTCTCTTACATAACCTCAGTACAGTTTTCAACTTCAGTAAATATAACATCCAGGCGTTTACTTTAATGTAATCAGAAGAAACCGCCAACAGACAGTGGTTTATTTTTTCTACACACTGAGCGATAGGCTTCCATTGCATGTGGTTTGCCATATAGCAATCTTCCAGGCTAATTGTTTCAATCTTATTGAAATTGCCTTCTGCCGTATCAACAATAGGTAGAGGGCGCATTTTGACATCTCTGTTTTCAATCAAATGTTTGTTTACTTTCTGCCTTCATTAGGGTCTCTGAACACATGAGAGAGATAGTAAAAATAAATACCCCACCCTGCGCCCAGGCTCCCAGGCTTTGGAAATGCGGGAGTAAACACCAGTATAATTTAACGCTCTCCTAGTCCTATGGGAAAATGTTGCCTTTTCATGGCTACAGCCCTTAAGGAGGAGAAGCTCTCCTTTAAATAAAGTATCCTTGGCACGTTTTTGCAGAGCTTCCCCTTGTTGACTGACTTGCTCCGTGAACTCCCTCAGCTGGGTTGAAACACTGATCAGTGACCCGTGCCTGTTCTCCCCTGATTGTTCTCTAAACTCAGCGGTCAGTGTTCGTGACAGCTGTCATCAGCCACACGCCTCCCTGCTCCCCATGCCCTGCGGGTTTCTTGGTGCAGAGAAGTTAGCTTAGAACTCCAGAGTTCTTGGCTTCTCCTGTGTAGGAATCACACGCTACAGAACTTCCCAGCTCACAGCTGGCGGCAAGTCAGCACACATATTTCCCATCTGGGGCCTCCGCTTGGGCCAGGAACAGATGTGGTGAGGGTGGCAGTGACGTTGGGAAACTTCTCAGTGGCTGAACCCGCGCCCTGCAGGGTGGCCCTGCGCTCCGGGTGTGGGAAAGGGAGCAGGGAAATCACACTGACAGGTTCCGAATCGGAACCATCTCACACTAAGAATTGTGTAAGATTTCCTCTTTCTCCTCCTCCGCCTTGCTCTCTCACTTTGAGTTCCTTTGTCACCCCATTTCCTCTATTAAAAGCCATTTTTATATAAAACTTCCTTGTTTTTTGCTTTATTTGTACCAATGTTTTATAAAAACATAGTTTAAAAGTCAAACAGCAGTTCCCTTCTCAGCCCCTGCCCAGCCCCTAGCCCCACTCACCAGAGCAACCTCTTTAAAATCTTTTAGCTGTTTTTTCTGGTAGTGACCTCTCCAAGTTAGATGCTTATACTGCATTCCGGATTTATTAGTTTTAAGCATTGCCTACTGACCTCCCGTTAGAAGAGTTTGGCCCCTTTGCGCCACCCACCCCCATCCTCCCAGTAGAGGTTACGGGTGGGCCAAAATCTGTGGTCAGTGTTTACAGTCTGATGATGACTTCAATATTATTCGCTAGAGAACCAACTGTTGTACCGGGATTGTGTTTTCTTTCTTGTACGACCGACCGTTTGTTTTTCTTTGAATTAATGATTGCCTTTAAAAGCTTGCTCAGTTCACTCCGTACCTATTGCCCGTTCTCCCAAATGCCCTGTGGATCTATCAAATGCCCACCAGCGCCATTCGCCAAGTGCTCACAAGCGTCACCTGAACTGTCAGTTCAGCACCGCCTCGAACCCCCTGAATCCGCCACCTTCCTGCTCCAGCCCCGACCGTCACTGTCTAGGCAAGCTGCCGGCCGTCATCCAGGAACGTCCTTCCACCGTGCCTCTGCGGCGTAGATCCCTGTTTGTCTTGGACCCCATGTCTTCCTATTTTTTAGTTTATCCCTTTTTGGGGGGAGCGCATCCTCTGGCAGCTTCCTGAGAAAGAGTGCATGGGAGGTAAATTTTTGAGGCCATGTAAGTTTGAAAATGCCTTTGTCTTCCCTTAAGCTGAGCAATGTGAGTTGGGTATAGGGTTTTCAATTGAAAATAATTTCCCTTCTGATTTCCGAAGGTAACACTTCACTGCCTTCCTTCCAGCTTCTGGTGTTGCTCATGAAAAGTCCAGTGCCATTCTGAGACCTTGATGTGACCTGTTTTTCTCTCTGGAAGGTTATGAGATCTCCTCTTGATCATTTTTTTAAAGCTGAATTATCTCAATGTAGAACATTGAGGGGTTTTGAAATCACACAACTCTTACTAAGGTAGAAAGTCAGCCCGTAGTGCGCATACCTTTTCCTAGGGCCAAGTATGAAACGCACGTGTGAGATTTCTGTGATTTCTGATTCTCAGATGGTCTCGCACCTGGTACTTCTCCCTGTCTTCACTCCGTAATACCTGGTTCTCTAGCCACAAGTATGCAGTTTTCAAAATGTCAGAGAGAGGGAATGAACACCTTGACTACGTTTAAGAATGATCTCGCACCTTTCCCCTGAAAGACACGAGTGAGGTGGGGACAGAGGAATAAGAGAACATCCACGGGCCTCCCCTAGAAAGGACTGATCCCAACCCCAGCCCCCTCACCCCCTTTTAGCAGCAGTCCTGTTTCTGATGTTTCCAGTAAATGATCTTTTGTAACAGTGCTGTGAACTGATTGTTCTAGACTGGCAATTTCTGTGAAACCGAGTAATAAATACAAAGCCCCAGGAAGAAGCCGTTCAGAACATTCTCTTCTTATTTAAAGGAGAATTTATTTTTACACCAAACTTTCTGTATCTTTTCTGAACGTCTAGCCATGAGGAGTGAGAGACAAATTAAAATGTTATCTTTTAAATTATGCAAGTTATTTTGCAACTCTGTCAGTCCTTTTTCTGGCCCTTTCTTCCATCCTCCTTTCTCATACATTTCTTTTTATCCTTCCTCACATGGATTTTAAAGGATTTCTAAGTGTTAGAGTCCATGAATCCCTGAAATGAGGGAGGAATTGAGAAGCAGAAGAAAGAAAAAACAAAAGACATCCACCTGAAAGTCAAGCAATTATGAAATACCTATTACTAACCTAAGAATATATGTAAACATAATCCAGCAGCCACACTAATGTATAGGGGCACCCCGCTTCGTAGTCCTCAGACGTAGATGCTAAAAAACCCTACTGGAAAACACTGAATTGATAGTTTCTTCCCTTTCTCCCCCACCCCTTCTTCAATGTAATCATTGTCATCATCATCATCATCATCTTATCATCGCCAAAACCTCAAGTGGGAGGGGCCAAAGATAAAGTTTTTAGAGTTTTAAAGGCTCTCTGGGGTGAGAAGAGTGAGCTCAGCTTCAGCACAGCTGTCCGCATGGCGGTTGGCATTGCTGGGTAGCAGGTGGAGTGGAGTGAGAGAGGAAGGCAGGACAGGCAGGGACCGTCCCCCAGGCTGAGGGCACATCCTGAAAGGCAGGGTCTGAACACCCCTAGAGGTGGGATGCTCAAAGTACGGGGACTGCTGCGAAGTTGGTCTTTGTTAGACAGATTTCCT
Source organism: Avahi laniger (assembly GCA_963575035.1). Lineage (NCBI taxonomy): Eukaryota > Metazoa > Chordata > Mammalia > Primates > Indriidae > Avahi > Avahi laniger. Next base: position 30,630 of record CAUYSK010019121.1, on the reverse strand, counting down.
GAGCAGGACACATGCTGGAGAGACAGCTTTTATGTAAGGTGAGATGGGGGATAGGGTAAGGGACGACCGAGGCTAGAGGGGATTAGGAAGAAAGATTTAAGACTCTGAGGGTGGGACTCATACTGGTCAGAGGAAGTGAAGTCCAGGGTAGAGGGAGAAACAATCAGAGAACACTCGACTATTTCAAGTTCAGATTTCAGGTCCAGATGATGATATCCTAGGATACTGGGTGGAAAAAACCTGGGAGATAGAATTGCTTTTGGTGAGCTTAGCACAATCAGAGAGAAAAAGGACCCAAAAGACTGAAAGTGGCCAAAGGATTTTCTGATTTCCAGAAAAGGAAAGAAAAATAATTTCAGAATTTGCAGATGAGGGGAGAGTCTAGACTGCATTATTAAAATGGTAGATTGTGGGGCCCGTGGGAGGGTGGGTGTGGGATAAAAGCTTACCTGTTGAGTACAGTGAACACTATTCTGGTGATGGGCACACCAAAAGCCCTGACTTAAGCATTATACAAGTTATCTATGTGACAAAAACACTCGTACCCCCTTAGTTAATATTTTGAAATTTAAATTGTGAATACTAGAAGAGAGGTAACAACTGCGTACACCAGAGAAATACCATCTCCTCTTCGCAGAGGCTCCTGGGCTGGGAGATCAGGGCGTATTATAGATACAGGGTCTCTGGTTTCAACTAGGCATTTGGCAAAGGTCTCATGAAACGTCTGTGGATAAGATGGAATCCACGTGAAGTCATACAAGTAGGTAGTTTCGTAACATGTTGAGAAGCTGTACCTGACTAGAAGTCAGTGAGAGCAGGGATCTTTGTTTTGTTCAGTAATGATTCCATGACACCTAGAACAAGGCCAAGCGCACAGTGGGAGCTTCATAACTACCTTTGGAGTGAGTGTGCCATTGCTAAGCCAGAGGGACAACTTTAGGGGAACATTTCGGGATTCTCTTGTGCCGTGTTCTACTTTGTGCTGTATTAGGACTCGAGTGACGACATTGATGGTATGCTCATTAAAGTTCATGGAGAATAGAAAGCGAGGCCTGAAAACTAGTATAGAAACCGACAAAGTCAAGACCCCAAATATCTCACCAGTCTGAGTTGGATCTCTCAGGATAAAAGTTTAACAGGAACATATGTGAACTACTATTCTTAAGACATGCAAATCAACTGAATAGGTACAAGAGGGAGAGATATGATGTAAACTTTAAAGTCCCTAAGTTTTGGTTGGCTCTAAACTTAGTGTTAATACAGGTAATGATGTCGCTGCCAGAAGAGGCCCATTTTGACCATCCACGTATTGATTCATTAATGTCAGCCAATGTTTACCGCGTGCCTGCTCTGCGCCAGGTCCTGTGGCAAGGAGCAGGCTGGCGCAAAGACAGACATCCCCATAAACCTCGTAGCACAAGGTGAGCACTGGAATAGAGCAAGGATGGCATCCTACGGACATTGAGAGGGGACAGGGTGCCTCCCTCTGCCTAGGGAGATCCAGGCCACTCATAAGGCAGGGCGGGGGTTCTTAGGCTGAGGCCGAGCAAACGAGGGAGGGAGGGGGCAGCTGGCAGTGGAGACGACTTGTCAAAAGCCAAGGGGTCGGGGTTTGTTGAGAGCGGTGGGTTCAGTGGTCTGTCTGGAGCTCAGCATGTGAGGGAGAGGGGGAGAGGCGGCTGCGGGAAGGTGGACAGGGAGGCCTCGGCCCACAGGAGCAGTGGGAGCCGCAGAAGGAACTCAGGCCCCAGGACGCCGCGCTCCTGGTTTTCCTCCTGCCTCCCTGGCTGCTCCAGCTCAGATTCCTTTGCTGGTTTCCGCTTCTCCCCAGTCCTAGCTTTGGAGCGCCCCCGGCTGTGTGCTTGGCCCTCTTCTCTTCCCCATCTACTTTTATCTTTTGCCGATTTCCTCCAGCCTCATGGCTTTAAATGCTTTCTATTTGCAGACATGTCCCAAATTTCTATCAACAGCCTAGGCCTCTCTCCTGAACTCTGGACTCGATTATCCTGTTGCCTACTTGACATCTCCCACATTTAACATATTGAAAACTGAATTCTTAGCTTCCTCCCTGTATTCATTTGCCAGGGCTGCCTGCCATACAAAGTGCCACAAACTGGGTGGCTTAAAATGACAGAAATTTATGCTCTCACAGTTCTGGAGGGTGGAAGTCCAAAATCAAGGTGTTGGCAGGACCATGCTTCCTCTGAAGGCCCTAGGGGAGACTCTGTTCCAGGCCTTTCTCTTTGCTTCTGGTGGGACTGGACATCCCTGGCACTCCTTGTCTTGTCCGTGCATCCCTCCAGCCTCTGCCTCCTTGGTCACGTGTTGTTCTCCCCGTGTGCCTGCCATCTTATAAGGACACCAGTCTTCTTGAATTAGGGCTCACCCTAATGACCTCACCTTACTCAATTACTTCTGCAAAGACCCTGTTTCCAAACAAGGCCACATTCACGGGTACTGGGGTTCAGAGAACACAGTTCAACCCCTAACACCCCCTAACTTGCTTCAGCGACAGCTCTCCCATGTGAGCTGGTAGCCATTTCATTCTTCCAATTGCTCTGGACAAAATCCTTGGTGTCATCCTCGACTCTCACCCACATCGAGTCCACCAGGAAACAGGTTAGGTCCGGACCAACAACTTCTCCCACCTCCACTTCTGCTGCCCTGATCCGAGCTGCCATCACCCAAATTACTACAAAAGCCAAGTATCAGATCGTGTCACTCCTCCGCTCAAAAGCCCACAGAGCTCCCCACATCACTCAGAGGTGCTGTCCTTTTGCCATCCCCAGCTTCGGCACCCTCTGCCCTGGCTCTTGTTGACCCCACTCTGACCACACCGGGCTTATACGTCCTAGGTGTGCCCCTCTCAGGACCTCTGCAGTGGCCCTTCCCTCTGCGCAGAGCACCGTCTCCCAGGTGTGTTCCTGCCTAGTGCCTGATTCCCTCACCTTCTTCCAGTCTTTGCTCAAATGTCATCTTCTCAATGACACCCTTTGTAATTCCAACTAGCCTTCACCCCCAGCCTTCCTGGCCCCATACCTGCTCAGGAGTTTTCTCCATAACGCTTTTCCCCTCCTGCATACTGTACATTCTTGGGAGTATTTGTTTGTCTCCCCTGCGACACTGTAATCTCCATAAGGCAGAGGGTCTTGGCGGTACTGTTCATTGATGTCTTCCAAGTGCCCAGAGCAGAGGTGGAGCCAGGGTTGGGTCTGGGGGGACCTGCTCAAGGCCCACCCCTTTCTGCTATGAAAGACCACCCAAGCCTCACAAAGGTGAATCTCTCCGGCACTGCCCCTCAGCTGTGCTCCCTACCCTTTCTTTCACCACCATCCTCAGTGGCTGAAGCCACTGTGTGCCTAAAATAAAAACTTTAAGCTGTACAGAAACAACATAGCGTTATGCTCAAGGGAAGGGAGTCTGGGCCTGCTGTGGTGGCTCACGCCTGTAATCCTAGCACTTTGGGAGGCTGAGGCGGGAGGATCACTTGAGGCCAGGAGTTCAGGACCAGCCTGAGTAAAAGTAAGACCCCATTTCTACAAAAAACAGAAAAATTATCTGGGCACGGTGGCATGCACCTGAACTTGGGAAGCTGAGGCAGGAGGATTGCTTGAGCCCAGGAGTTTGAAGTTGCAGTGAGCTATAATGACACCATTGCACTTCTGCCCAGGCGACAGAGCCAGATTCTGTCTCAAAAAAAACCAAAGAATGGAGTCTGGAGCCACGTACACACTGGGTAGGCATGGGCAGGCATGGGCACGTCACTTCACCTATGCCTCAGTTTCCTCATCGATCAAAAGGAGATAATAATGATGCCTTACCTCACAGGGTTCTGTGAGGATTAAATGGTTAAATGGGTTAATATACTTAGCCGCTTATCATGGAAACAGCAAGTACTATGTGAGTGTGTTTATAAGAATATAATATGTTTGAACCTTGAGGACATTATGCTAAGTGAAATAAGCCAGTCACGAAGGACAAATACTGCATGATTCCACTTACACAAGGAATCTAAAGTAGTCAAACTCACAGAAGCAAAAAATAGAATGGCGATTGCCAGGGGCCAGGGCAAGGGGAAATGGGAAGTTGCTGTTCAACAGGTATAAAGTTTCAGCTCCACAGGTGAGTAAGCTCTGGAGATCTGCTCTACGACATTGTGCTCATAGTCAATAGTACTCTCCTAGACACTTAAAAATTGTTGAGAGGGAAGATCTCATGTTATGTGGGGGTTTTTAACCATAATTTGCTAAAAAAAGAAAAAAGAATATAATATGTTAGTTACTAACCCCATTTATTTTATCAAGTTTTCTCAAAGTTAAGGGACTCACTCAAGATCTCACAGCTCGTAAATGGAAGCGGGTGACAAGAATCAACCAGGGCTCTTTGCTCAGCTCGGAGTTGGGCATCAGTCCTGTCTGTCAAAATCCAGATTGCAAAAGGACCACATTATAAAAGGGCCCTGCAGTTGGGGAGACACACCCACACCCCCTTGGGAGAAGATGCCTCACGTGTTGGCTTCATAAGATTCTTCTATGCCCCATAAGTTGGGCAATGAGAAATAAATAATCCAGACATCGGGATTATTGATGGGCAGCTAGAGCTTCCCAAACAGGGGGAGTAAACAAAAGAACCATCTTAATTTCAAGCTTCATTAGAACTAGCAGAGACTAGAAGTCATTTTTCAAAATGGTGGGTGGTGTCGGGGATCTGTCCCCACCTGGAAGGGGCACTTGGTCCGTGAAAGCAACAAAAATAATTGTGTCTTTTATGTCGCTTGGGTAGAAGTGCCCATCCTAATTAATTCTTATCTCCTCCTCCCTTTATAAATATGCTTGGGGAAAGTGACATCCAAGCATTTTTTTGTTTCGTTTTCTCTCCTCTTAACAAGGAATTTTCTCTGCTCAGGCATTTTAGGTGCTGATTTTTCTCATGTCCTGGAGATGCTTCTAATTAGCTGATGCTTCCTTCTTGTAATAGTTCACCACAGACAGTGGGTTCGGACTGGAGGAGGGAACAATTTTCTCACCTTATCAAATTGCCACTGATCAGGTTGGCTTTCTTGGGTGCTCATTCATTTTTAGCCTCTCTGGAAATGGAAGCAGCAAGCTCCTTGCTTGCTAAGTGGAGCTGGAGGTTGCCGGGTTTTGCCATCTCCTCAAAGCTCCGCTAGCATCCTTTGATGAAATGCTGCCTCCAAGCCTTTGCAGCAGAGCTCACTGGAGAGATGATCTCCTTCCTTTCTCATCAGTGGAAAAACACTCAGCTGGGGACAATATGGCAAAAGCATGCTACTGTCACATTGTCCCCAAATAGCCTGGGCCCTGCCAGGGCTGCCTGCAGGCCCATGTGTGTCCCAGGGAGAAGGTACGTAAAGGCCTCTTCCTTTTCCCCTCCTATAGGAGCACTGTGGTTCTCCATGCCAGGAACAGTGTTGTGTTCTTGGGTGGTTCTTACATTGCAGAAAGAGTCTGTGGACGCTAGAGATCCAAGAATTCTCCTCCACTGCTTCGGAGCGTGAAGGAGAGGCTAGCTGGGGCCTTCTATTAGGACTTGTGTCAGTTAGCTTTGGTTGGACAACAAACCACCCCAAAATTTGATGGCTTGAGACAATACGCATTTCTCATGATTCTGTGGGTCATCTGGGTGGTTCTTCTGGTATAGACAGCTCAGCTGGGGCTGGATGGTCTAGGATGGCCTCGATCACGTGTCTGGTGGCTGGGAGACTGCTTGGTCTGGAGACGCACAGGCAGGAACCATTAGTCCCTGCTCCGTATGGTCTGTTTGTTCTGTCAAAGGGCAGCCTGGGCTCCACATGAGCTGTCAGGGTTCCAAAGAACACAAAAGATGGCAAAAAACCCCAATGCACAAGTACTTCTTGAGTGTCTGCGTCACATCTGCTGATGTTCCATTGACCAAAGCAAGTCACATGACTGAGAATCGGCATGAGAAGGGAGCACCCAAGAGTGTGAATATAGTAACAAGTTGGAGGTCATCCTGGCAGCAGCCCACACTGGGAGTGCCACGTCAGGAGACGCGTCCTGTTCTGCCCTGTGCGGGTATGTGTCAGCAGGGTGGGGGGATGGTGGTTGGCTCGTTCAAGGAAGAAAGGAACAGGCCTTTTCCCAGTCCAGTTGGACACACGTGGGTTCAGATTCTGCACACCATTTACTAGCAGTGTGACCCTGGGCAAGTGCCTTTACTTCTCTGAGACCTAGTTTCTTCGCCTGGTCCAGCCTCCCACACAAGGTTCTATGGGACGCTAACTGATGTTTGTGGTGTGTCGTCAACACCCAGTGTCTTGGCCTCATTTGGGGGGCAGCAGAAGGGCACTCATGCTGGGTGGTTGGGCAGTAACTCCCAGGGTGACAGGGGATTGTCTTTGCACAGGCAGCTCGACTGAACCCCTGGACTGCAGCACTCCCAGGCCCAGGAGGCCAGGTGAAGACCCCAGAAGGGAGGAGGCTTCAGTAGTCTCAAACCACGTTCACGTATTTATTGTTTAAAACTGAGACGTATCACCCTTCCTTGGTTGTACATCCCCCAACAGCAACTGCCAGTTGACTTCCACGCCCTGCCTTGTCCCCGCAAATAGCCTTTGTTCCTCAGTGTCAGAGGCACGGACACACTCAGTGTTCTTACCTGGCTCCTGTGTCCTTGGCACTCTGCTCACTCACATCCTCCCTGTCTGAGCATTCCCTCACACCTTCTTTCTCCCTTGTCCTTTTCTTACGGGTGTCGCCCACATTCTAGCTATAACCCTGTTGTCAGGCGGCCGCATCTCACAGGGTGACTCCTGCCTTGTCTCCTACTTGGCCACCACCTATGCATTCATGATGCCGCAACTCTCTCTCTGGCCGCAGCTTCCTCTTGAACTGCAGATCAGTTGCTGAAACTCAATAGATTGCCACAGAAATTTATCTTACCCATATGTCTAGTCTGCTTGGGCCACCATAACAAAGTACCATAGACTGGGTGGCTTATCGACAGAGATTTCTTTCTCACGGCTCTGGAGGCTGAGAGTCCACAATCAGGATGCCAGCGTGGTGAGAGGACAGCCACCTTCTCATATGTGCTCATTTGGCAGAGAGAGCTCCTGGTGTCTCTTCCTCGTTTTTTAAGAGCACTAATCCCATTATGGGGCTCCACTCTCATGACCTCATCTATGCCTTATCACCTCCCAAAGGCCCTACCTCCTCAGACCGTCGTGTTGGGGGTCAGGGCCTCAGCACATGAGTAAAGAGGGACGCAGTTCAGTCTCCAGCACCGTGCAACTTGCTGTCCTGCCACAGCCCTGCCTATCTTCCCCTCTTCCCAGTAACCCAAGCCAGAAAGCTCTAAGTCACTTCCCTCAATAGTCAGTTTGGGTCCTTCATTCTCTCTGTCCGTGCAGCCACTGCCCCCAGGTGAGACATCAGCACGCCCCACAGACTCTGCAGCGGCCTCCTCACCTCCAGGCCTGTCCTGGCTCACTCAGCATTGCTTCCAAAACAGACACCCGGTTACTGCTCTGTGTTCTCTTCCTCCTGCCTCGCCACCTCTCTGGTCCCATCTCCTGCCCTTCTTCCCAGAACGCAGTTCCCTGCGCACCCACCTATCTGCAGTCCCCTGACCAGGCCCGATGCGTCCCACTCCTGCCTGGGGCACTCCTCCCCACGGGCCACCCGGAAACCCCTGCTCTTCTGTCAGGATCCGACTCCGGGGTCATCCTGGTGAAGCCCCCCACTGCCCTCTGCTGCCACATGAGCTCTGCACACATCCTCTGTATCACTCACCACGTGTTCTGTGGCTTGTGTGTCTGGGCCTGTCTCCTTTAATGATCCGTGAGCCCCTCGAGGGCACAAATCATCTCGTTCATTTCTCTGTGCCCCAGTGCCTGGTGGATAGTCAATGACAGTAAATACGTGTGGAATACATGAGTGGATGAATAAGTGAGCGGATGACGGCAGGTTGCCCAACCCCTCCTCTTTCCCGCGCTGCATTGCCTCAAGTCCCCCATTGGCACAGGTGCCACCGGCTGCCAGCCCCCCGAACTTCCCGCACACCCAGTTTACCAAGCCCCGGAGCAGTGTGTGTTCCCCTTCCCATCTTGCAGCACAAAGGGCCCCTGCCAAGGTCTCTCCTGCCCACATGGAGAGAGCCCCTGCACCCCAGCCCCAGCTCATGGCTCCCTCCTCCCGCTCGCTCGGGCTTTCTGCCTGTTTGCGCACATCACGTTATGCCGTCCTATTCTCTAACTGTCCGGCTCAATTTAGCCCTTTCTTATATCAGTTCATTCTACTGTCTGGCTCGTTCATGGTGTTACGTGTGTGGGTTGCCATCCTAGCTGAGTCCTCCTTGCAGACACAGGCTTCTGTACTCGTCGGTTCTTGGATATTTGGCAAATGCTACTTCATGGCTATGTATTCATAACTGACCCCAGAGTTCTTGTCACTTCCCCACCTGTCTCCCTTTCTCCCAGCTGCCATCCTCTTTGGAAAGGCAGAATGTCCTGGGAGTTAAGAGTCAACAGACTTGGGTTCAAATTTTGGCTCCACTGTTTCCAAACTGTGAGACTTTCGGAGCCAATAACCTAACCTCTTTGAGCTTCTATTTCCTTATCTGTAAAATGAAGATAATGTCACCCCTGCAAAGCTCTTGTGAAGATTAAATGAACTAATCGAGGTAAAGCACTTAGCACAGTGCCTAGCATGGAGTAAATGCTGAATAAATGCTGGCTGCTGTGATTGATGTTGTTTTCAATAACATTATTTTATCAATAAATCTTCGCTTTAAGGATCTATCACAGACTAGCCCCTGGCTGGCATCTAACACATGGACCAAGTGTTTGTAGAAATGTCAGATGAGCATGCAGATGTTTTCATAGGGCTGCCCCTGAAATGCTACCCCTTGTTAGTTGAAGTGAGGCTGATTTTCCCGGGGGTGGGGGAGGGCGCTTTCCATTCATCTCCAACAAGAGCTTCCCTCTTCTCCATGAACATAACACGTGTTCTGAACCTTACCTTGCGTCAGAGGGGACAGTGTTGCAGCCCCATCTCTTTGCACTGGAGAGGCAATTCAAGCATATGATTCTCACTCCGGTTCATAACTGGATGGAAATGTATAAAATAATAGACTATTCCTGTTGGAAGGTACCTTTGGGGGAGTGTAGGCCAGTGCTGGGTTGAACTGCTGCATCAAAATTACTTGGAAAACTTTGTTCCAAATTGCAGCTTCCAGCAATGGATTGTGTGTCCAAAATTTCCAATTCATTCAGTCTGGCTGGAACCCAGGGATCTGTCCTGCAAGTGCTCCCGAAAGATTCTGATGCTTGATTAGGTTTGGAACCACAAACCTGTCCTGCTGCTGTATCTCACCAGCAAAGGCAGAGGGTGCTCTGGGGACCCAGAGAGGTCTCTTGCCTTGACAAGTTAGTGACATGACAGAGGCTGGAAGCACCAAGGCTACTGCTCAAGTCCCTGCCTCCTCTTCACAACAGCCAGGGCCAGAGCTGTTCCTCCACCAGATGGGATCTGGCGCATTCGGGTGAGGCCAGCAGGGGCCGCTGATTCAGGAGGTGGACGGGCAGCATTCCATGCTCCCAGGGGAGTGGAGAAGGAGCCAGGCCAGAGGAGAAGGACTCTTTGACCATTTCTTTCATAGGCCTATGGGGTTGTTTTGTTTTGTTTTGTTTTGTTTTTGAGACAGAGTCTTGCTCTGTTGCCTGGGCTAGAGTGCCGTGGCGTCAGCCTAGCTCACAGTAACCTCAAACCCCTGGGCTCAAGCAATCCTTCTGCCTCAGCCTCCCAAGTAGCTGGAACTACAGGCATGTGCCACCATGCCCGGCTAATTTTTTTTTATATATATATTTTTAATTGTCCAGATCTTTTCTTTCTATTTTTTTCGTAGAGACGGTATTTCGCTCTTGCTCAGCTGGTCTCAAACTCCTGATCTTAAGCGATCCTCCCTCCTCGGCCTCCCAGAGTGCTAGGATTACAGGCGTGAGCCACCGCGCCTGGCCAGGCCTGTGGTTTTAATGCATAGATGCCCTTTACCTTGACCCACTGTCCTTCCCAGCCACCCATGGCACTAGGGGGCACTCTACAACCCACCATGGCTGGGCAGGTGGAGAGTGAAGCATGCGACCTGCATTGGAGTCCTGTTAAGAGTCTAAGTTGAAGGTGGCTGGATGGTGATCCACCCAGGTGGATTTGACACAGAGGTATTAATAGAAAGTAGACTTGGGACAAGGTCCAAGTTTACCAATACAGACAACTCCAAGCTGGATAGACTGAAGGGATTTTGTCTTCTCATCTGAGCATTCGGCTCTTCTAGAAAGATGAAACTGTCCAGAGATACCCAGCCCTGCCCCCAGCCGTTCACACCGCGAAGCCGCTAGAATAGCAGGTGTGAACCCCACAGAGATAGGCTGTGCCTCTGGATTGAAAACAGCATTTAAACCAGGAAAAGCAAAAATGATGAGCTCTGGGTAGTCCTGGAAGGGGAAAGCCCCACACTGGAGCCAGGATGCTGTGCAGGGTGCTGGAGGGAGCCTCCTGCCACCAGGAATTAGGGGCTTGGAGCTGCAGTTCCTGTGGACTGTGTGGCTGGGCTGTTGCTGGTGGTATTACAGAAAGGCAGAAGCTTTCTTTTTTTCCTGGTAAGCAAGAGGCAGTTTGATGGCACTATGAAATAGCTTCCTCAGGCATGCAGACCTTAAGTAAATAAAAGCACAAAAATAGATTTTTCAAACCATGTCCTTCCAGAGCATAGTAGGATTTACTGAGAAATTGGATTGAATTCTCCCTGACTCACCTGACTGCTGAGTGGAGGAATTCAAAGGAAAGGTCTGTATTTCCCCCAGCGGTTTCTGCTGAAACGGGGCCGACCGCAGGGCATACAGCTCTCAGTCTGTGACCTTTTAAAAGGCAGCTAGGGGTGTCTGAACAGCAGGCTGGGGAACAGGGGCTGAAGCCTAGCTATGCCACTGCTACCCCTGAACCCAGAGATAAGAGATTCGTTGTAGAACCTCTGCCCTGCCCGCATGTTATAGATTAGCTTCCTGAGGTACGAAGGCCACTGGGCAGCCCTCAAGAGAACAGGGTTGTTTTTCTAGTGGTGATGGAGGCTTGGCCCTGACGCATCCACACCCTGGGTATGAACACTGCCATTCGCCAGGTGGCTGGCCCAGCACTGAGGTTTAGGGTCTCACCATAGAGCACAAAGGAGGTTTACTCTTGAGCCAAGCCATGAGGATTAAAACTCTACAGGACATCATTAGCATTGTATTTTAGGTAGATTTTCAGAAACCTGCCTTTAAGTGGCCCCAAACCATCCAAGGACTTAAGTATAACGCTCTGGACCACGTTCCAAGGCCTGTGGGTTCCAGCACAGAACTTTATTACGGATGAGAACCCATGGTGTGCTAGTATACTAGCTCTCTGAAAAAAAGAAAATTTAAAAGCACTGATTTGTAATGTTTGCCAGTTTCCAAGGTGTAAGTTTCTAGATGCGAAGTTGGGCAGAAAGGGGCACAGCTGGCTGTCACAGGCAACTCAGGTTGGCTCCAGCACAGCACTGAACTGTACGCAAGCCTCTGACTCACGTGTCCAAAGACCCACAAGCAGAGGCACTTCCAAGGCGCAAACGAACCCATGTGCCAGGGGTACCCTCGGTGATACCCCACATGTACAGAAGACTCTTCCCCGTGGCTAACGGAATCTTTTAACCAACAAGAAGTTCCATATTACCAGACTTGAACGGGGATAGACCTGTGTCAAATGACCAGGTGTCTCCATTTTAGTAGTTGTCATGCTAGGGCAATGATTGGCCAGTTTTAGGAGTTACAGATTCCTTGAAGAGCTTGTTTAAAATGTATCTTATTGGACTCCACCCCCAGAGAAGCTGATTCCATAGATCTGGTTGGGGTCCAGGCATCTATATTTGGCAAGCAAATTGCAGGTAGTATTCATACTCATAGAAACCCTCATCTACTATTTACTTACCCTGTGGCTTGGATGACTAGAAGTTCAGGTCTGATGACTTTTAACATAGTGATTTTATTCTCAACACTCAGTTTTGCTCCAGTGAAACAGGACTATTATGGGTTTTTTTAAGTCCCACCATGCAAAATCTGATTCTAAATCATAATATTTATTAAGAGCATCCCAAGCACCAGACATGAGACATGTGTTACCCCCATCTTATCCTGACAAACTACCCTATTAGTATCATCTCATTTTGCAGATGAGGAAACAGGCCCAGAAGAATTTCCCAAGGAGATGGTGCCAGAATTCAAATCTGTGTCGTTTGACTGCAGAACTTGCCTTCTAAGGATAACACTGAGCTGCCTCTGTAAAATAGTGTTCCTCTGACGTTCTTTGGCTTTTTACTTAGCTAATTCAGGCTAAAGTTCAGTTCAATTTCATGAGCATTTAATTGAGTGCCTATGATGCCAGCACTGACGTAAGTTATTTCATTCGAGTAGCAACCTTACAGGGAAGGTACCACTGCTATTTTCCGGAAGAGGAAAGGTGGATCCAGAGAGGTTCTGCAGTTTGCCCTGCGTTGCACAGCCAGCTAGTGACAGAGTGGGGATTTCCTGCTCATTTCACTACCCCACAGCTGCCCAGTTAGATTTCCTGGGTGGTTCCTTCGTCTAAATTAAGGCAGCTTTGATTCATTGGCAGTCTTTTAAGCTTTTGAGAATGTTTCTGGCAGTCTTCATTTTTGACTGATATATGTCTGAGTCTGTATATACAACATTAGTGTACAAATGGGGAAGACAGACATATCCACCACTATTTTTAAACACCAGATAGAGTGGGCTAAGTGCGGCAGTGAGATGCATAGGAGTGTGCAAATACAGAGAAAGCGTTTGTGTCTCTGCAGGAATTGGAGAAGGCTCCCTGAAGGAGGCTACGCTAAAGTTGGACCTTGAAGGATGTGTAGGATTTCAGCGAGTATGGAGCGAGGGCTCAGGGAGGGGCGCGGTGGGGGAGGATTTGGGGGAAGCTGAACCTGGGAACCCAGGGACTGGGGCCAGATCCCAGAGCCCCATGAACCTGGCTAAAGTCTCTCTTTTCTCCTTGGCCCATAACTAGTTTCATGCCTGATTTGTGATTGAAGATATTGTGATTTTTCTCCTCCAGCTGATCAATCTTCTTTTCCATTACTTTAAAACTACTTTTTTAACCCTCTCTATGGTGGATTTTTAATTCCTGGGCCTTTGTGCTTTAAGCCCAGGATCATCAGAGTGATCTGCCAGGGACATGGGATTGGTTTAAGGAGCGTGGAGGTAATGAGAGGTGCCAGTGCTTCTTTCTGTTCTCTTATATTTCTGTCCCTCAAGAGCACTGATGCAGTGGCCAGTCCAGCTGGAGTGGCCCAGGCTCCCCTTGTAAGCACCCCATTCCCAAGAGACTGCCTTGGGATATCTGTCAACTACTTCCTGTAGGCAGGCTGTCCCAATGGCTTGAGTAGTTTGGACACAGATGCCCAGGGACATTAAGCAGTTACTTCCCACTGTCTTCCGGCTTTGCCAAGTGGACACTTCTCCTGATGGAGCCAAATGAAGCTGTGGCAGCATCATTTTTGGGTGATCTCGAAGGGCACTTGTGGGGCTCCATAGTCTTGATTAATGGCCCTCTGGGGAAAAATGTCACAGTTGCTTTGTCAATTATGATAAACCACAACCAAAGCCAACTTCTGCTTTCCTCCTGGAGACACTAACAAGTGCTGCAGGGTCAGGGGTCTCTTGCCCTGGACCCTCTGAATTAGGGGGGGACCAGCTCACACTGCTATGGAACTCAATAAGGCCAACAGGCACTGGGACCACCTGTTGTTCCTGGACACCAGGACTGGGTCTCACAGACTCTGAGCAGTGTATCTCTTCTTCATCCTTGAATGTGCAAACAGAACACTCATGTCACCCCCCACCCCCCACCACTGAGCAGGTGTTGGTATGTCTGAATAATGGATGGATTTTCTGGGATGGGCATTTTCTTGACCGTGTGGTTTAGTGGCCTCCATCACACATTCTGGATGGCATTAGTAGCAATAGCTTGGTAACAGAAGCCTGCCATGATATAGTCTCTCATGGGTGAAGGCCTTTACAAATGTCACGATTTCCTACAGGAGGGCTTCTTTATGGACTCTGCTTTCAGCATGGTCCTGCAACATGTCTTCCAAGAAATCTCTCAAACTGCTGTGTTGAGAGAGACGGGGCATCTGTCTCTGGTAGATGGATGCTGCCTGGCCCCTCGTGAGGTCAATCAGTCCACTGCAAAATTAAAATCTCCAAGCAGTGATGGAAGACCTGGTAAGAACTTCTTTTGTAATTGTCTTAGTCTTAGCAGGGTTGTGAAACCCTCAATACGGCATGAGTTTGACTCCTCGGATAGCTGACCCCACCCTGTGCCTTTGCCTGGGCTCCCTGTCTGGTTTCTATCCAAACAGAAGGAAGGCCTCTCAGCATGTGACTCTTAAGAAGATGGCAGACATCGAGTTCTTCAGTATACTTTGAAGCAGCCATTTTAAGTCCAAAGTCTATTTGCATGTCAGAGAGAAGGCTGAATTCAGTTGTCTGCAAGTCAGACTTCTATTAATATTTCACTCCTACTGCATGAACAGACCTGAGATGGGGTGGGGAAGACTGAGATATGCATGAGCCTCGGTGCAAACCGTCATGCAGTTTATAATGCAGCCCTTGAAAGCCAATGGCCATTTCTTTCTGTTGGCAAAGTTTCTCTTTTTTTTCCTCTTGTTTTGTAAATTTTGTTTATTTATTTATTTTTGTGAAGCCATGTCTCATCCTTGTCACCAAAAAAAATTGTGGCATTTGTTGTAGCAAAAAAACAGGTAGACACCAAGCTAAATCCACCTGAGAACCACAGTACTTATCATAATGCTGCCTATGATTGACAGAGATGATGGATTAGATAGATGGTAGATAGATATATAGCCCTCACTAAACTCCTCTTAAGAGTAAACCACTCAGATTTTGTGCTCATTTGCCTTTTCCAGAGATTTCCTTTGTAGCATGGATGTGGAATCTTCCCTTTCCTCTCTTCTCACTTGCCCGTCTTCTCCAGACACACTCCCTGATGGACCCATCATCGTAACTAAAGAGCCAGAAAGGAACTTAGAGGAGTGGTCAGTCCATCATCCAGGCTCAGCCAGGATGCCACAGCAAGACACTGGACTGTCCTATGTGATCTCCTCTTGACCCACTCATGGTGTGCTTACAGCACTTTGTATTCTACCTGAAAATTCTCTTTGACCATAACCTGTCTTGCAAGAAAAAATATCATGTGAGGGTCACCACTCCCTTGTCCTCAAACCCACTGCCCTCTTCCCTGAAATATGGTGCCTACCTCCCCCTCACAAAGAGCTCTCTCGGGTCGGGGGTTGGGGGAAGCATCACAGGAGACCCAACCTGGACCCAGGAGACGCCCCTCGATGGAGGTCGGAGAAGCCACCCAGAATCAACTGGAAAGTGGCTTCATACAGACAAGCTCTTAGATTTCTCTGACCAGAGGGACTCAGGATAGGAAAAGCCTAATCCAAACAAACAAACAAGGCAAGGCTACTGAGGAAGAGTTGAGAAAATATGCCCGGGGAGGCCTAGTGATTTTGCAAAAACACATATTATCTCCACTGTAGACCTCACATTGAAGGAAATATGGGCATAACAATTTAATTGAACATTTAAACATATTAATACACCAGGTAGGAGGCCCTGGGAGGGAAAGGAATCTGATGTTGACTCTAGACCATTCCAAAGCATTCATAGGCCCCTCTACTTATCTGCTGTTTAAGTACCCCTCTGCATGAAAGCCAGAGAAAGGGAATTTCCCCCAGTAGGTTGATGCTTCTCTCCTTTCTCTGAGTCATAGTGAGGTACATAAATTTTGCTGACAGGCCTTTGGTTGAACATGCTGTACCCATCCTTGTCCTTGGGTACTGGGGCCAACTTGTGAGGGAGAAAGGGGGCTGTCCTGTCTCGCGGCTGGTCTCTAAGCCCAGACCACCTTTGCTAGAAGAATAGCTTTGGCCAGAATACCTTACCAGGACACAGCACCCTGAAAAACAGTGCCTCATCAGTCCTGAGGGCCAGAGCTTAGGATGCCAGGCCTGAAGCTACCAGCTAACCTGGCTGGAATGATGAACAAGGGTAGGTATAACCGGACAGGGAGAAGCCTGGATATTCCTGTAGCTACTTGAGAGAGAGAGTCAGACAGGGCTGGTTTTACTTCCATGGGAACATTTTTAGGGACAAATTGTTGGCATTGTTGCCTAAGGCAGGCGTAGGCAAAGGGGATCCCTTTGCAAAATTATTATCTTGGCTACCAGGGTCATCACTGCCCAGCCAGCCAGTCAGATACTCTGCCAGGTTGGGCTCAAATTGCCATTGTGTGCCCTGGGTGAGCACGACGGTGTGCTGGCCAGGTGTCAGGGCAGAGCTGAGACAGAGGGCTGGGAGAAGTCTAGATTTTCCAAACCCTGGATCACACACACAGTAGTCATGTAAAGAGCAGCCCCAGAGTCGGGAAATTGATAATGGGACCAGAAGGAGCATCCAGAGCATCCACGCCCACCCCAAACACTGGTTCTCAGGGGGCGTGGCTGGGGGCTGTCAGGAGTAGCTGTGTTTGCCAGGGTAGGAGGAAGCAACCTTGGTGTCGTGGGGGACAGGAATGAACCACTTCTTCACTAACATGGCCCACCTGCAGCATGCCTCCTTCCTAGTCTCACATAGCACTTATCTTCCAAGGAGCTCAAAGAGTGAATAAATAGAGAGTTATTGACCTTGTAATCTTAGGTAGCAGCATAGATATTAGGACAATTTATTGTCATTTACTACTTCCCTCTTTGAGAGAAGAGAAAATGAAGGAGTATGGGAAATAAATCAACCTCTTGGGAACTTCAGCCTAGTTAACGTATTACCATTGATTAAGCAGCCACCGTGTGCCAGGCTGTTTGGCTATGGAGACGTAAAGGAAAGTAAGTCACAATTCCTGTCTTCCAGAAGATCCCAGTCTGGTGCGAGTCCAGTCATAAAGCAGTTACTCCACTACAGCCTTAGGAAAGCCGTGGTCACATTGCCAAGTGAGGGCCACCTGGGGAGGAGGAGGAAGCTCCCCAGAGAAGGGGCCAGGTGAGTTGGAGGAACGAGAAGAAGGCCATAGATAATTACGTGTTCTATTTTCTGCATCCTTACTGTGTGCCAGCCCCTTCATAAATATGTCATTTAATTCCAAATGCGGAAACAAGCTCAGAGAGGATTGATTATCATACCAAATGGCAGAGCCAGGATTTGAACTTGGGGCTGCTGAACTTCAGGGCCCAGCAATCAGGCACTGCCTGTTTCAGGCCCATCTCTCATAGTGTTTGTTCTAAATTCTGGGCTTCGCTGGTCTGGGACCTGAGACCCAAGAAAGTATCCTGGGACCTGAAGTGCCCTTACCTGGATACAACTTGAATGTGTGTCTTAGGCTGTCTCGTGTGCTTGTGTTTGTTGGTTGGTTGGGGTTGGGGTCTGGAGGGGACGTCCTGTTCATGCAGCATAACGGGGAGCTTCCACCTGCCCCCTGTTTCCCAGCCCCGACCTGCTACCAGGCCTGGCTCCTGGCTCCAGCCAGGCAAGGGGCTGCCTTCCAGCCCAGCCCCAGCAAGAAGAGGCTGGGGAGCCATTTTCGCCCTTGGTTTGCAAGAGAAGAAAAGCTCCGCTCCTGCCGCCTGCGCACGCCTGCCTGCTCTCATCCACGCGGGAGAGCTCACGGCTGCTGTTTGCCTTTCTCGTCCCCTTGCTTCGGTTTCCCTTTGCAGATTTCACTGATGTTGAAACCTTCACAGTTGGGCCCTTGGTTTTCAGAGAACTGAAAAACAGAAAGAGATCCCATTTTCCTGGAGGGGAATTCAACATTCTGCTGGGGAAGTGGGAGGTGTCAGGTCTGAGGTCATTTTCAGACCTCGACTTGTTTTGTTCTGTGAATTGAAGGAGATTTTGAGAGTTGACGAACAAAAATAAAATCACTCTATCAGAGCAAAGGAGGAACATTTTTGTATATCCCCTCAAGCTTTCTATATGATGTGATTAAAATGCAACTGAAAACTCTGCTAGCAAAAAGAAAAAGAAAAATTAATAAAAACTGTATAATGAGCACATTAAAATTAATAAGGGGAGGCTGGGCGTGGTGGCTAATGCCTGGAATCCTAGCACTCTGGGAGGCCAAGGCAGGAGGATCGCTTGAGGTCAGGAGTTCGAAATCAGCCTGAGCAAGAGCAAGACCCCATCTCTACCAAAAATAGCCGAGCATGGTGGTATGCGCCTGTAGTCCTTGCTACTCAGGAGACTGAGGCAAGAGGATCGCTTGAGCCCAGGAGTTTGGGGTTGCAGTGAGCTGTGATAACGCCACTGCAGTCTAGCCAGGACGACAGAGCAAGACTCTGTATCAAAAAAAAAAAAAAAAAAAAGAGATTAATAGGGGAAAGGAAGGCTCTTAGGACCAGCCGTTCTTTGTCCTGATTCAATTCTGCTGGAGTCAGTCATAGGTGTCCTTGAACCACAGTGGCTGTTTTTCCCAATAATTTGGCCTAAGCTCATGTAAGTGGAAGCCCACAAATCAAAACCATTTTCAGCCACCAGCACATCTTTTTGATAGTTTTCCAAAGAAGTTCAGTGGCGGCTGGTTCCTCTGGCCATCATCACAGGGTTGTCACATCCTTAGGTCCCACCGAGATCTATGAGTCCAGTTACCTCCTAAGGAGCAGAGACTGACTTTTTAGGCAGCGCTCATGTCTACTTTCCTGGAAAGAGCTTGGTGTGTTAAAATTAACATAAATACAATCCTTTTTTTTTTTATTACAATATTTTTTTAGAGTACGTTGAAAAGCATAATTATAAAATTGTATTTTTAATATGCTATGTTATTATATAGCATGTGCCACCTTGACATTTTTACAATTCTATAGCAACTAAAGTTTCACAGCCATGAAAAAGACTTTTGGGGAAATCTAAGGCCATTTTCTGGGGCATTATTCTTTTTTTCCAAAAAACTGAAATTCAAAGTTGTCTATTTTGCTGTCTTCTTTTCCCAGCAGGATTCCCACTGCGAATTCTCTATAGCGAGCATGGATATTACCGATGGCCAATAGGCCTTCAAAGCAGAGTCTGCTTCTTGCAGCGTCTCTGCGCCCTCTGCTTCACTCGGAATTCCTGCTTGCAAAAGGAAAGAATCCACCCTCACTTACTTTTCCTTAAGTTTTTCATCATTGGAGCTCTCACCAGTTGTTGCTTCATAATGCGGAAGTCTCGAGCCTTGCAAGGTACCCAGGGCCAAATTCAAAGGCGCACAACATCTAGTTTGATCCTAAATCCACAAAACCAGCCGTCTTCTCATCTTAGAAACAAGCCCTGTACAAATAGTGAATTGGAAATGTCACCCTGCCTTTTCCTTAACTGCAACCATTTTCAAAAAGTGAATATCAGATATAAGCTAAAGTTTATAAACACAGCTTTGCTTGTCAAAAGCATTCTCCCTAGGAAGCTGTTTATCTTAAATAAAATGCTACACCCATTCTTCCGGTTTCTTTCTCAATATTAACTTTAGAAGCAGTTTACCAGCTACACCGGGAAATCAAAGTTATTAGTTTACTTTCCTAGAAACCATTATATCGTCCCAATCTTTGGGTCTCCTTACATCACAACCGCTCTACTCTCTCCCTCCCTCCTCTGCCAGCTGGGGGGCAGGGGGGGATGGGGAGGGCTCAGAGGGAGGGCGAGCCGGGCAGCGGACTGGGGGAACCTCAGTGCTATCAGGAAGCGGGCGAGTGTGCCAGATAACGTCAATGCGATTGGCTCCGCCACGAATGGAAATTGTACCAGAAATTAAATAAGGGAAGTGGAGGACTGTTTGCTCTAAACAGAAGCACTGAGAATAGCCTATGTGTGATAAATTTATAAGCAGCATCGGTTTAATGCTATGAGCCTGATCTGTGAATAATCTCCTAAATTACCCTTAATAAGTAAGCATTAAGTCGGCAGACATTGGAAAGAGCTCCAGTAACTTGATTATGTCCCCCCGCTTTCCACCCATGACAACTTACAGCCTCTCTGTGCTCATTTCATACAGGAAGTGATCAACGCGTTTACCTGGCTCGGTTATACATAAGTTCTTGGGTTAATAATTGATGCCGTAACTGTAATTTTATGTTAATATGATGATTTCCTCCCAAGTTCACGAAAGCCTGTCTGCATCCCAGTGTGGTAGATGATGAATATAATTGTCTCCATTTTATAGCTGGGGAAATAGAGCCAGGGAAGAATGATACCAGAATGGGCACTAGTCAGTGGTGTGCTGGTTAAGTGCTTTAACAACCAGCACTCCGAGGGAAGAAGTCCTGGTTTGTAGTGGATGCTGATTTCTGTGGGGCAGATACTCCCACCTTGGCCAATTCAAGCTACCAACATGCTGTCGCCGAATGCTCAGTTAGGAAGAGATGTACACAGTCAGCTCTGTGGGCTGGTACAGCTTGCTGTGGCATGTAATTGACACTAATGATTCAGTTCATGGCTTTAGGCTCTCAGATAACCACCAAAGACCAGCTCAGACCTCTATAAATCCCAAATTAACTCTCAGGTTCTGCTTAGACTCTGACTAACCAGATTGCCTTGAAGAGTGTTTTTCAAACTTGGGGTTGTGACCCGTTAAAGGGTGCTGAAATTAATTTAGGGATCTCAGTGAGCATGTTTTTAATGAAATAGAATAGAGTAAAACAAAAAGACATGAGTGGAACTGACTAGAAAATATCCAAGTGTAGCCCACATGTTTCAGTGATAGATGATGGATGATGGATGGATGGATGAGTGGGTGGGTGGGTGGATGAATATAGATAGATAGATGTCTATAGTGGATTGGGGTAAAAAACTACAAAATACTGACCCAGAAGCAAATGTACCTCTGTTTCCCCTATCTGCAAAATGGAGCTAATGGAGTTTGTCCCCTCCCTGCCTGTGATCAGGCCAAGAGGATGACTGAAGTCACCGTGATAATGCAGTGGTGATGCTAGCACCCTCTCTGATCTACAGTTGATCCGTTTGCAGAGTAAAACAGGGCAAAACAGACACGTTTGGCCCCATCTCTCTGTGGGTGTGCGCGCATTGTGTTTGAGACTGGGCCAATCCCGTCCTCTTCAGGCACACGTTTTCTCGGCATCCAGCCACAGCCCAGAGAGCCCTCCTCTGCCCACACATTGCACATGTGCGCACACGACGTTCGGCAGGTCTGAGGGATCAGCCTTCCCAAGAGGTCTGCTGCGAGTGGTCGTCAGGAAGAGTCAAAGACTGTTTCGCCTGCAGCAAGGACTCCCCATGGACAGAACTAATTAGTTTTGAAAACCAAGGGAGGTGACTTTGATTAAGCTTTCTCCACACTCTCTCCTGAATCCCTCCTGGAAGAAGATACAAGGCTAGGCAGCTTTTAGGAGCCATCTCAGCAACCCCATGAGGCAGTAACTGTTAGCCCCGTTTCATAGACGAGGAAACGCACACTGGGAAAGGTTCATCACCTGCCCCGAGGTCACACGGCTAGTGAGCGCTGTCCTCCAAACCCGCCCTCTGACCCCAGTCTGTGGTCATGCCAACACCTCCCTTGGAGCTTTAGGACAGCCCTGGGCAGCCCATTAGTCGTCCAGAAAACCCTTCCAAACTGGTATTTTCATCTGTGAAATGGGATCTTGCTCTATGTAAGCAGCATTTTGCTGAGGAAAAAGAACTGGCTTCAGAGTCAGAGTGTCCTGGAATCTCATCCTACTTTTTACAAATCACTGCCATGGAATCTCAAACAAATGTCTTTACTTTCATCTCCTTGCCTGGAAAGTAGAGATGTTGACAACTTCGTAGGTTAATTATGGAGATTAATTAAGATAATGTTATCATATCACAAAGTCTAAAAGGATATATATTAGTATGTCAACAGTGGTTATCACTAGCTGGTAGCATTACAGGTGGTTTCGCTTGTCACTTTTTTGCCCATCTTTATTCAGTGATGCACCAGTAAATGTTTAACAACCAGCTCTCCGAAAGAAAAGAAAATCCCTGATTTGTAGCGTTTGCCCATTTCCATGGTGTAAATACTCTCACCATGGCTAATTTCAAGGTACTGCCGTGAAACTGAACATGGAGATGAGAAGAGATATGCACCATTGACTCTCACAAGCCAGTACAAGCCCGCTTCAGCACACTGCTGTGTTTATTTTCAACTGTGCACTGAATGTTTTACTTAGGGGATAAATTAAAATAGACAGAGAGACAGAGAATGAATGAATAGAGCACCTAGCATTATGCCTGGCATTAGTTTTCATCTCTCCCCGTCTTCCCTCCCTCCTTCATCCCCGGGCTGTACTGCTCTAATCAAACAGCACACTGCCAACACCTGACCGTGTGAAGAGGGAGTCTTCCTGGGAGCCAGGTGCCCTTACCTTTGCTCCCCGTCTGCAGGCTCTTAGAACCTGGGCAGCCAACAGAGGAGAGCCTAAGTTCGGCTTGCTGAGGAATAATCAAGCGGACAAGCAGGTCCTCTCACTTTCCGTGGGAGACATGCACTGAGTAGACATGTATAAGGTTGAAACTGCCCTAGAGGGAAACTAAGAAAAGTCCCAGCCAGTAAAAGGCCTTGCAGGAAACACACACCCAGGTGGCCCTAGTCTCTGACTAGCCTAACCTTTACCTTCGACTCAGGGACATAACAGGTGTGTATATGTGGGGGCTGGGGAGACAGGGTGGCTCTACATGACTCTGGGGCATCAGTGGTGGCCTGACAGGCCAGATAGGCCATCCAGCATGTGCGACAAAGGTGTAGAGACACATTCCCCACACCCTCCCGTGTCTGATCTCAGCCTCCCAGCACTCGGAAGTTTCTGGTGCAAGAGTAGGTACTCAAGAAATGTTTGCGAATGCCTGGTTTCGAGGGGTTTTTGAAAAATTTTAAATTCATGATTATCTTTTGTTCCTTCACGGCTTGACCTGTTGCAGAAAGGATGTCAGGCAGCTCAATAAATGCTTATTGAATAAATAAATAAGGCTTAGCCCTTGTCTGCTCCTGGTTTGATGTACTTCTGGATATAAAACATGACTTTAAATCTAATTGAGATGCAAAGTGTTAATAAAGGTTGCTGGTGATTTTTTTTTTATTTTCAATTTCATCTGGCTTTTTTGTATTTTTCAAATGTATCTTCAGAGAACATGGGTCCTTTTTGTTATTTAAAAACTGAATATATGTTATACAAATAAGCAACCTGTCAATAAAAAGGAAAGCCAGGGCAGTGTCAGCAGCTAAGGCCTGAGCGGCAGCTGCCCTGCTCTGAGGTGCTCAACTGAGGGTCCCAGCTCTCCACGGGGCCTCCCTGGGCTCAGGCTCGTGCATTGGCTGGGCCTGGCACAGGCCTCTGCATCCTGCACTCTTGTCTCCCGCCTGCCTGGCGCTGACTGGCGACGCTCCCTCCAGTCACTCCCAGCAGACAGCGTGTGCAAGGGAGCGGGACGGTCCTCGAGAGGGTCAATAGCTGGACACATCTGCTAGAAACCCAGTCAGGCCTGGGTCCCCAGTCCCTGCTGGTCACCCACTGTGGGGCAAGCTGCATCCTCAGGCACCGCTGTGGGAGTCCCACTCTTCCGGTCGCAGGCTTCCTCCCGGGCGAGTGGGGGGTCTCCACCCTGTGCTGTGACAAACTTGCCCATTCCACGTCCCTCGGGGCAGCTCTGAGAAGGGAGCGCAGAGCGGGTGGGGCCTCCCCTGAAGCATTTGCTGGGCCATAAGGGAGCCCTTCTCACATGATGAGGAGATCAATTCCCCCTCTGGCCCAGGATTGCAGTTGGGGGAACCATCGTGTTTGGGGACGCTTCATTAAGGACACAGGTCAAGTCCAGCAAATGAAGGCGTGGGGGGTTCTCAGTCAGAGGAAATTTAATTCCTCCATCAACCCTGTGGGTGGCTGCGGCTCCTCTGCTCTCAGAGCCTAGTGACCCACCTCGAGCCGGGCAACTGAGAAGAGGCAGGGTAGGGGCGCAGGGCGGGGGTGCCTGCCAGGTGTGCGCCACCTCCACCCAGTGGCACACAGGAGATGTGGCCCTGAGTTTCCTCATAACTCATCTTTTTTTATTGACAGCTTTATTGAGATATAATTCCTATACCATATAATGCACCCACTTAAAGTGCACAATTCAGTGGTTTTTATTATATTCCCAGACTTGTGCAGCCATCATCCCTATCAATCTTAGAACACTTTCATTGACCCAGAAGAAGCCCTGCACCCTTTAGCAGTCACCCTGCAATCCCTCCCGGCCCCCAGCCCGAGGCGAGCACTTACCTACTCTCTGTCTCTGTGGATTCGCCCCTTCTGGACATACAGCACGTGGCCTTTGTGTCTGGCTCGTTTCGCTTAGCAGAACGTTTTCCAGGTTCATCCACGCTGTGCCGGGTCGCTGCTTCGCTCCTCTCAGTGGATGAACGGTATCCATTGTGGAGATCTGACACGTTTTGTTTATCTACTCATCGGTGGGTGGGTGTTGGGGTTCTTCCCACTTTTTGGCTCTTCTGAATAATGCTGCTATGAACATCCATGTATAGGTTTCTGTGTGGACATACGTGTTCATGTCTCTTAGATATATACCACATAACTGATCTTTTAACAATATATTAATGTATCTGATCATGTTACTTCTTTGCTTAAAATCTCGGTAGGTAGCTTCCCATTGTTCTCAAAATCAGGTTCAAAATGCTTGCCTTGGTCTGCAAGGCTCACAGGTCGGGGCCCTCCCCAGCCTCACCCCCACCGCCCCCCTATTCTTCCGTTCCCGCCAAGGGGCCCAGAGCTCCTCCTATGCACCGAGCTCCTTCCTTGCTTAAACTTGGAACTTTCCTCCTTCCCCACCCGCCCCGTGTTTCTCTATGCCCTACTCATCCGGGGTTCCTCAGATGACCTGCCCCTCCTCAGGGAGGCATTCGCCACCACCGCAGACCAGGTTAGGTCCCCCGTCACACACACTCAGGGGACCCCACACATCTCCTTCTTAGCACCTCCTGCAGTCACCCCCAGTGATGACTAGTGTGATTTATGTGTCTCTCTTCTGCTACCATGAGCTCCAGGAGAGCAAGGAACTAACTCACTGTTGTTCCCCAGTTTTCCCTGGCAGCTAGCACAGTGCCTGGCACACGTAGGCGCTCGGTAGGTATTTACCTCACGGGTAGTGACAGCAGCAGGCAAGCCGCTTGTCCAGAGGGTTCCTTTGGCCTCGGTATCTCCCTCAGGTGAAGGGGAAACGCAGGGACTGCTGAGGCCAAGATGACTCCTTCTGTCTCCAGCCCTCACTCATCTGAGGGACGACTGCTTAAGCAGGAATGAGTTTGGGGGAGTCAATCCTGAAATAAATAGGGCCTCAGTGGGTCCCAGCTAACACTTGGGCTGTCTCAGGACAGGGCAATTCTTACAGCCTGTGACTCGGAGCGGCCCCTCAACCCCAAGGACCACATGGGCGGGCGCAGCAGTCCATTTCCGAGGGCGAAATGAGAAGGGATTCTCTGCGGCAATAGCTTCTCTGAGAGGTGGGGCGCTGCGTTATGACAAGCCACATTCCCTTTAGTAAAGATTATTGCTTTTCTGCGTGTCTTGTTTGAAAAACTGTCCTTGAAGGAATTCCAAGAGGAAACTGTACACCTTCTGAGACTTAATTGCTTTTTCAAAAAACACTGTTTTCATTTCCCCCACAGATATGCACTTATTTGGCCATTATCCAGCACATGACGACTTCTATCTCGTAGTGTGCAGTGCCTGTAATCAGGTCGTCAAGCCACAGGTTTTCCAGTCGCACTGCGGTAAGTGGACTCCTGCTCCCGGCAGACGCATTGGCAGCTGCCACTGTGGGGACGGTCACCTCCCCCTTGGCTCCCCGTAGGGTCTGGCCCTGTGTCTGTCTTAGCCCAAGGCTGTGGGTAAACTCTTCCTGGGGCTGCTGCCTCTGCTCACAGGGTAACTATTTTAGGAGCTGTAGTCCTGCTGAAATGCTCCATCCTGTCAGAACAAATGAGAGAAAACCCAAAATTTGTCAGTGTAAATGAGACTAGACTGCAACCATCCGTCCAACCTGGCAGTGGCCTCTGCAGGTGACCAAGGGGAGAGCGTCGGCCTGAGGAGTCAGTCACTCCTGCACTCTGGCGTTTTCTCCCCGCAAAGGAGGGCCGGGACGGACTCTCCCCAGATTTGTTAATACACACAGAGGGCTGGATCCGAGGGCAGCCCAGTGCATGGGCCATCGGGATGCTGCCCCAAGGAAATGGTGTCTAGGTAAAGCGTCAGGTTCCACTTGTCCTTTTCCAAGAATTTCCCTTGTTAGAGAAAATCCAGGTGTGGCTGGAAACTGCTTTCCCTCTGTATCTTAACATCCTTGGTGTAATAAATTTTTTTAATTGGTCAACAACAAACTGTGGACTCCATTTAACACAGCTGCTGTGGACGTAGCAGACACAGTCCACATGGCAACTCCCCTCATGAATAAACAGCTATTCGACCTTAGACAAGAAGTCACTTCACCTTTCTGGGTGGAAGTTTCCTTATCTTTAATAGGGAATTGGACCAGACAATTTCCAAAGTTGCAATACGCTGATAAGTCCAGAACAATGTCTCCCAATCTTTTTATTTAAGCCATATGCCCTTTTGAGAAACATAAAATCTGAATGCCCTCCTTTATTACATTTTCAAAGTGCATTCAATATTGTGCCTTAAAAAAATCAAAGCAATTGTAATATTGAATGTGCTTTTGCACATGAGACACCATTCCCTTTCTCACACTCTGAATTTCTGTCTTCCCTCACCCCTTCAGTTATCACTATTCTGTAATAAATAGCCATGAAATAAAGGGAGTTGAGCTTATCTAAGCTCTTTAACAAATGTGTTGGGGATGATGGAATAGTTTATATATACTAATATCACCTATGAACATGTATATGTATATAACGTATATCTACACATATATATACATCTGTATCTGTATATCACTGTAGGTATATTTTGTGTTTATAATACGTAGAAAGAGAATCCAGGCTTAAGGAGCATTTCCGTGAGTTAGTTCAAGACTTTCCAACTGGCACGAGGCCAAGAAAGGGCCCTAGAAAGTGCTATAGAGGGAGCTCTGGCCCAAGACCAAGGCTTCTGCCCCTCCCTGCAGCCAGCTTTGCATCCTTGGGCTACTTCCTTGATGTCTCAGGCCTTTAGTTTCCTTGTCTGTACCATGATGAGGTGACTTCTGTGGACATGTTTACCTCTAACATTTTCGTTTCTGGCAGAGTGAGCATGAAAGGAGCAAGTCATGTGCTCGGCACAAGTCAACCTTCTTGCTTAGTGCTCTGTAGCAAATGACCCTCTCTTCCACCTGGAAGAGAGAAAAGGTCAAACCTTTCCAAAGAGAAATGGTCAGAGACCCAGAGGTGGTACCACCAGCTGAGGCCACGGGTAGAGAAACCAAAGCAGAGCAGAGGCAAAAAGATCCCACCCAGTCAGTCCTTCAGTGAACAGCCATGGAAGCCCTGTGTGTTTCAAGAAAATGCGGGCACTAGATCATCCTGAATGCAGACATCATTCATTCATTCACAGGGATGTGCTTCTGTTCTGTGGGATACCGCAGTTTACAAAACAAGCAAAAATCCTGGCCCTCGTGTGGATCGCATTCTATTGTAAGCCATCAAAACCTACCCTGGGAACTGAATTCACTGGCAGTCTCTGATGCCAGTGAATCCCACTGTGGGATCCCACTGTGCCCTGCAGAATTCTGCTCCTGGGCAAGGTCCCATCTAGCCAGCGGAGGATCCTCTAGGGCTTGGCGCAGCTGATACACAGCCTCCCTCTGCCCCAGGGCTTTGGTGCAAGAGCCGAGTGTCAGCTTAGGGGAGATCCTTTGTGGCCACCTGCTCAGAGCAGTGGCAGTAAATTAGTTTGGGACCTTGGGGTTACTGACCTCTTCGCTTGAAGCATGGTCT
The DNA here is from genome assembly GCA_963575035.1 of Avahi laniger. NCBI lineage: Eukaryota > Metazoa > Chordata > Mammalia > Primates > Indriidae > Avahi > Avahi laniger. The sequence continues at coordinate 2,623 of CAUYSK010019121.1, read as the reverse complement.
TCATTAAGCTTCTTGCTGAACCAGCTGACAGCAGCAATGGGGATGGAACCGGAACTCAACAAATTGAGGCACCGAAGCCTCCTTTGTCTTTCAGGTGTGTGTCCCAGTAATACAAAACTTGTATTTATCAAGGCCAGGAGAGGATGCACGGCGGAGCTCAGAACCATAGCAGCTCTTCAGGGGCAGAATTTTTTAGTGTCCCTAAGAATTCTTCCTACAGTTTCATAATTGTCTTAGTCAATATAACTTCAGGCCGTTATAACAGAATGTCATAGACTGGGTGGCTTATAAACAACAGAAATTGATTCCTCACAGTTCTGGAGGCTGGAAGTCTGAGATCAGGGTGCCAGCATGGTGGGGTTCTGGTGAGGCCGTCTTCCGGGTTGCAGACCTGTGTCCTCACGTGGTGGAAAGAGGGCAAGAGAACTCTTTGGCATTCCTTTCATAAGGGAACTAATACCATTTACAAGGGCTCCACCCTCATGACCTAATTACCTTCCACAGGCCCTGCCTCCTAATATCCTCACTTTGAGGGTTAGGATTTAAACATATGAATTTGATATGGAGGACACAAACATTCAGTCCATAACAATATTCCCTTTTTTGCTGTTTCACCTTGTATGACTAGCCTTGTTGTGTTCAACAAGTTAAGAAGAATGCCTCTGTGCTAAGTGCCTGGCACTGTGCCACCTGCTTTCTGTAGCTTTGAGCGTGCAATCCTCTCAACAGCCCTACAAAGTAGGTGCTGATATTCTACCCATTTTGGAGCCGAGGAACCCAAGGCTCAGGAGGTTCAGTGCTTTGCCTCAGGTCTCCGAGCTGGGCAGGTGTGCAGCCTGACTGTGAAGGCGGGCAGCTTCTCTCCAGAGTGAGGGAAGTGACGCTTAGCCCCATCTCACTGCCACTCTACACAGACGCCATGGCCCTCCTACCCTTCCCAGTCCAAGGCTCAACCCATTCACTTGCTGGGGAACACATCGTTACACATGGGTTCAACCTTGGTTGGTTAGCTGCAGGACTTGTTTTCAAATGCAATCTCATGTAGAGCCCCGATCTATAAGTATATATGGAAAGCAGAGTTGTTGGGGTTAAAACTCTGGTGGGGCCAAGCCCCACCTACCTGGCCTTCTCCTGACTTTCCTCCACCCCCACCCACCAGGGCTCCATAGAACATGATTTGAAGTTTGTTGATATAGAGGAGAGAACATGGGCTTTGGGGTCGGACAGAGCGATTCGCATGATTAACTGTGTGACCTTGGGCAGGTCACCTCATCTTTCTCTTCACCTCAGTTGCTTTGTCCGTTAAATGGGTACTCTGCCTGCTCATGGGGCTGTTGGGACAATATAACTGGCATGACGCTTAGGTAGGGTTCATTTCCTCCTCCCTTCTCTCCATGGTGTATTCCCCACTGCCCTTTGGATGGACTCTTCCTTCCTAATAACCATAGAACTCTGTTCTCCTCTGCCACATCCACCTTCTGGTGCGCAGTTATCTGGCTAAGCTTCTAGGACCCTTTCAGAACCAAGGATGTTCAGAAAATGAGTTCATCATGGGTGCCCGGTAGCATTCAAGATCTTGATGTACTGGTCGTTTAAGTTAAATTGAAAAAAACGTGTGTGTGTGTGTGTGTGTGTGTGTGTGTGTGTGTGTGTATTTAGGCAGTCAGTTGTGGGGACTTCAGAAATTGGTGGTTAAAGGAAAACCGTTTCTTACTCAACACCTCTGACACCAAATGCGTGGGCTTTCCATACCAAGGGAATTCTCTGCGTGCACCAACTGGATGTCCTTCAATTTAATTCAATTCTGACACTAGCTACCCAGAGTTAGCGCCTCTCAGAGTTAGCGCAGACCCCGCAGGTTAAAGATCAGTCCTGCAAAACTGCCCCCCGCTTCAGATGCTGATCACAAATAATGGGTCCCCGGGTTACGCACGCTTTCGTCCAACTGGACTAAAAATCAGGGGTTTCCACAACCCCCTCCTCAGGTTTGGTAATTTGCTATAATGACTCACAGAACTCAGGGGAACACTTTGCTATATTTGCTGGTTTATCATAAAGGACATCATAAAGGATACACATGAACTGCCAGAGTTACCCAAGGTGAGGTCCTAACGCAGTAGCTTCTGTCTCCATAGCCTTGGGTTCACCAACCTGGAATCTCTCCAGACTCCATCCTTTAGGGCTGCAATCCTCAACCCCCAGGCCACGGCCTCCTACCGGTCCGTGGCCTATTAGGAAATGGGCCACACATCACTGCCTGAGCTCCACGCCACCACCCCACCCTCGCCCCGTCCCCCTGGCCCATGAAAAAACTGTCTTCCATGAAACCAGTCCCTGGTGCCAAAGAGGTTGGGGACTACTGCTTTAGTGGTTTCTTTGGAGGTTCCATTATGTACACATGATTAATTAAATAAATCACTGGCTGTTGTTGATTGACTCAGTCTCCAGCCCCAGTCAAGTGGGGCTGAGAGTTCTAATCCTCTAATCATGTCTTAGTCTTTCTGGCAACCAGCACCCCTCCTGAAACCACCTGGGACCCCAGCCACCAGTCAGCTCATTAGCATACAGAAAGACACTCCCTCCAGAGATTCCAAGGGCCCTAGAAGCTCTTGTGTCAGGAAAC
>CAUYSK010019119.1:0-27620 GCA_963575035.1 Avahi laniger | reverse complement strand
CAACCTCCTCTAAAAAGGAATTTCTTACAGAAAAAGAATCTGTAACCATGAGGCAGCCACGCAGAGGTGTGGAGTAGTGACTTGTGGGTTAGGACGAGGTCTCGGGTCAACTGGATTACCCGGATCCCTCCTTAAAGCCATTACAAGAAATTTCATCTGGAGGATAGACTACTCTAGCACCTGATCTTTTTTATACTCTTTAGTCCACACAGTGTGAAACCATCTCCAAATAAAACAATCTCCGGTTTCACAGACAAGAAGAATGTAATCTACGTCCTACACGTGACAGCAAAAGAAAATCTAAAACGGCATAAAAATGTAATGGTAATCTCCTACAGACAGGAAGGAGCTGAATCAAAATGAAATATGACCAAATGCAATCAGCAACGAACAGGAGGAAAAAGGCAGCTGTCATCTTCATTTCTTTCATCAACTTCTTAGAGCAAATTATGTCTTTTGGAATATAAATCAATTTTGTTTCTGATATTGCTTCTTAATGTTTCCGCCGTTTATGGAAAGTGAAGCACTCTGCATCGCCCAAGTTCGAAGCTGCCCCCAGATCCTGCTTAGGTATTTTATTCATTAGCGCCCACCCTCTCCTAGCAGAGCAGCTTCCCAAACACCGCGATCTGTTTCCTCTGTTCGTCAGCCATCAAACTACTGATTAAAATGCATTCTGCATTGATTGATTATAATAAACATATTTCAGCAGCTCTGGGTGCTTGGAGTCTGGAGGGAGAAAGGCCTACACTCAGACACATCAAACTGTAATTCCAGGCAGAGCACACCCTGGGCTCGAGGGGGCTGTAGGAGAGGCGCCAAGTGTGGGCTGTGCGCGGAGCGGGAACACTGGTGTTAGGTGTGGGCTGCTTGGAACGTCCCGGGAGTGGCTTGCCTCCTGTTGCAGACTAGGCATCCAGCTGTCCGGAGGTGGAAGAATCCATGGATGGTGCATATTGCAGAGACACTGTTTCAAAATCTTTCACCGGATGCACATGCTAGGAAAGAAGTCCTTAAAAAATGAAAAACCTCTAAAGGCTTCAAAAGAGCACAGAGCACTCGGATGTTAATCTTTAGCTGTGTAGACAAGGTGTTTCCCAAGTTATCTCAAAGACTGATGACATGACTAATTGCCTTCTTTAAAAAAACACCACATACATGGAAAACGAAACTTCCCTGAACGTGGTGATTGTTTTTTGGAAGGGAGAGAAGAATCTGGATAGAGTTGAAATCACCAATAGTAGATCTGCAAAGTGGAATGACATGAGATCTGGCCCTATATGATAAATACTTAACAAATGAGGGCCATTATGATTTATTACTATTTATCCAATCTTCTACCAGCTGAGCCCTGTATGGGAAAAGCCTCTATTCCTGAACAAAAGGGTGGGTAGGGGACCTGGTACCTGAGAATTAATCTTTACTCAGGACCTTGTATGTTTCAGGCACTGTTAGCTGCTTGATGTGCTTGCTGTTCCCGTTTTATCTCCTCAACAGTCCTTTTGGAGACATATTTTATAACCATTTTGTAGAAGAAAAACACAAAGGCTCTGGAGACATTAGGTGTGCTCAAGGGCACAAAGGTGACTGGTGAGGAGTGGAGACAGGGGCCCAGGTGTCCCCAAACACCCATGCATCCCAGAGCAGCTCATTCTCTCGCAGAGCAGACCTCGCACCTTCCCCTTCTCCCAGGCACGTCCCCAAAGACACTCAGACCATAAGCTCCAAGAGGACAGGAATTTTATGTTTTTCTTCATTGTTAATTACATCTCTAGTGCCTTCCACAGTGATTGATGCATGCTTGGCACTCAGTAAATATTTGCTGAAAAGTGAACAGACCCGGGGCCAGGGGAGCAGCTTCTGTCTCCAGCACTACTTTCCACCCATACAAGGCTGAGGTCTTCCCTGGGGAGGACCCAGCACGAATCAAAATGTTCCTGGGAAGGAGGAAGTTGTCTGAACAGGCAGTCCAAGGACTCCTGAGTTAGGATGAGACTTGTGCCAATCCAGGTGACAAGAGAACTGTGAGACCCCGATGGAGTTATGACCTGAAGATATGCCTGGGGTCTGTTTTTTAGTGTTTAATTCCCACTTCTGGTGAAAATTAAAATAACTAAAATCCTGGAACTCTAGGGGCTACCAGAATTGTGACAGCTGTCTTTAGTAGCCATCGATCTAACTGAATATTTGCAACACTCTCATTTTTAGCTACAGAGGTAAAAATTACGTAAAATTGTGTGTGCATGCACATATAATGATTTGCTTATTCAACCACTCACTTTCATTTAACTCCTTTGAGCCACACTTTGTTCTGTGAAAGGGGGATAATAAAACCTTCTTTTTCATATGAAGAACACATGACAGAATACACTAAAATTTTCAGGTCCTGAAAACCTGAAAGTAGTCTTGGCAATGCCAGGGCTCTGCCTGTCTTTCTCTCTTTGGGTGTAGCAGTTAGGAGGAATGTTCTGGCTCCCAGCTCTGGCTCAGCCACTGGGGAAGTTTGGAAGAGCCTGGCTTTGGTTTCTTTATCTGTAACAGGAGGGTAGTAGTGTATTCAGCTCCTAGAATTGTTAGGAAGATTCAATGAGAGTTCAGTGATATAACAGATCCAAAGCACTTAGAAGAGGCCCAGCACATTAGAAATGCTAAAAAGATGTTCGCGGTGATTATTATTAATACTTTGTTTTCAGGATCAGTGTACAAATGTGGATTCTGGTCAGTTCTGTGTTCCCAGAGCAGGGGAAGTGGGTTTGTCAGCAGCTGTCTTCAGTAATGCGTCGGGGCGAGGGGTAGGCAGATCCGGGCCCACAATCCAATAAAGGTGGTGGTCCCGTGGGTTATTTTGCCAGATAGAGAGAAATCAAACAGAAGAGAAGAGCTTTGGGGAATATGTATTCTTTATTTCCCTTTCCTCCCTTCCCTCCTCCCTTTCCTTTTCTTTCTTATTTAAATAAGCCACCGCATTCAGGACTGCCTGGGAGGAGATGTTAGGGCAGCTGGGAGTCCAGCTGGGAGATGATGAGGAAACAGGCTGAGTCCCTGCTATTCCGCCCCATCCGCTCAATCTTCCCCAATTAACTGGAAGTGAGGTGGTGACCCCCCAACCACATTTCACTTCCTACAACTTACAAAGCTTGTACGACAAATGCAAACACCTGGCTGTCAGCATCTGTCCAGCGCACACAGCCTGGGTATCCATCTCACCCTTCTGCATCTGTGTCAGTGTCCAGGAGGCAAGACTGGGACTACAGACCTCCATTGTGCCACACTCAATGCTGTACCAGGCTCGGACGGTGCTTACGAAATGCTTTTGCTCAAAAGTAACAGGAAAGGTCCCTGTGGGTGATTTTGTAAGAACAGACATATTCTGGTCTACAGCCATATCACCCTGAACGTGCCTGATCTCATCTGATCTTGGAACCTAAGCAGGGTCCAGCCTGGTTAATACTTGGATGGGAGAAGAGACATATTCTGTATCATTCTTCTGATTATCCAGACTTGGGGCAGGGGCAGGGAAGGTATCACCATTTCATTTCTTCCTTTCTCGTCTAATAAGAATTTCTTCCCACCTCTTTAAACTGGGGCCAAGTCTTTTCCCCTTTTTAGAATTTGCCTCAAAGATGTCTTTTTCATTTTTCCTTAAGAATGACTTTAATGGTCTCCATTTTAAACTCTTCTTCACATAATGCAAGTGACCTGCAAGGTTTCTTATACCTTACTTCTTTTGAATTTCCAATTCCTTTATTTCCTAAATCAATTCCATCATGGTAAGACATGATATGTTACTTTCTACCCACGTAAGTACTATCATCTACAATTTTCTCTCTTCCATCACAAAGTATGATTCATATTCATATTTAAAAACAAATTCTGATGTTCAAAATGTAAGTATTATCTTACATAGTAATTCAATAACATAATTCCTACAAGAGAAAAATGTACAAGAATATGAAATGAGCTTGATAGATATAATCATCTGTATTTGACCAAGGAGGAAATAAAAGCTGAGAAAAATTAAATGCCTTGCACAAATCACTAAGAAGTGAGTGGTTTAGGTGAAATTAAAAGCAATATCCTGTGATCATTACATAACTTTTCTCATCAGACCACTGAAGGCCACACTAGAAATATTATCAATGAGAATACAAAGACATTTCAAACTCTTTCATATACAACAACAAAAAAATTTGTTTTTCATAAGAGATATCCAAGAAGCAAGTAACATATTTTGAGGAGCTGATTTAAAAAATTTTTTTTTTTTAAAAACATCCTTTTTATCTACAGTTAGATAATGTAGATCAATCATCCATCTAAATCAAGATAAATGAATTTATCTCTACAGTGGGAACAAATTACTGGAATTTAAGCAATTTAAAGCTTAATCATTTTATCAATGGTAATGAATGGGATATCGCTTTCACTGCAGTAAAAAGTTTATATATTGTCACATGTCCTGGGCCTTTAGGAATAAAGTTTAGTATTTAATGAGTTATAAGTTCCATAACATTTTCATTCTAAACAGAGCTACATAGGAAATTCTAGGACATTTACAATAATATTTAGTATAAATACAAAACATTTAAATAGCTTTGCTGAGCAGACTAAGCTCATCATATATTCTTTTAGTTAAGTCAAATGGCTCTGAAGTCCAGTTATGTCATTAGTTCAAACACTACCAAAGACTGCATACAAACTTTTACAGTCTGAACTGTACCCCCGAAAATTCGTACATTGAAGCCCTAACCCCTGGTACCTATGGATGAGACTATATGCAGACATAAGGCTTTAAAAGAGGTAGTAATTAACTTAAAATGGGGTCATTAGGGTGGGCCCTAATCCAACATGAGCGGCATCCTTGTAAGAAGAAGAGATTAGGGCAGATTTCACAGACAGAGTGCTGACTTAGTGAGGACACAGTGAGAGGGCAGCCGTGTGCAAGCCAAGGAGAGAGGGCTCAGAAGAAACAACCCTGCCGATACCTTGATCTTGGATTTCCAGCCTCCAGAACTGTGAGCCAATAGATTTCTAGTGTTTATGCCACTGTGGTACTCTGTTATGGAAGCTCTAGCAAACTAACACACTTAATAAACCTACTATTTATTTTCTTAATAAACCTACTATTTATTTTCTTCCTCCAACCTTTGTGCCTGTGTTTCACACAGACTTTAGTTTCTCCTTGATCTGCCAATAATATGAAGATGGACAGATTTGGAAGGAAGACTCAGGATAAGTTGAGAGTATCCACCATGTAAGACTCTACCTTCTCATGAAATGCCATTTACCCCTCGTCTGCCTGGAAAACTCATCCTGAATCGCCCGGACCTACAGTTGTATTCTTCTTCTTCAGAGGTTTCATCTCTTCGGGGTGGTGCCCCTGCTACACACCGTAAATCCTCCTCTGACACAGCACATATCACACCGTGTTAGAATTGCTTCCATTGCCAACCTCTTCGCCATCTTGGGAATGCTTTGAAAGGAAGGACTCATCTTTGTAGTCGAGTATTTGACACCTAGGAGCTATTCATTAAATGTTTGTTGAATGAGTGAGTGAATGAATGAATCAATGAAGAAAACAAAAAGATCTCCACTTCTCCTAGAGTAAGCCTGTCAATAATTAAGTCTCCAACACAGTTTTAAGTATAGTTGGTCATATTTGTTGAAGAAGAAAAGTATTAAGTAATACAAAGCTTAAAAGAGTGTAATAAGATCTATGGAAAGAAAAGTGCCCATTGATGAGTTTATTAACAGGGAAGAAAGTAACTGAGGATGAGAACATGTGAAAGTTAGAAGCAAAGACCTCTTATTACCTGAAAGCGTTGTACTCCGGTGCAGACTTGGTCGGACAAATGCTCGCTAGAGGAAAGGAACCGCAGGGGCAACTGCTCCGAGACAGGCCCTAGAGCACCCAATTTAAAAATAATGCCATCACCATGAAGTTCAAGAACCAAAAATTCGAAGAACACTCCATGGGCCATTGAAGAAAGATCATCATTGTCCTGGAGATAAAAATAACTTTACCTGCCAATGGAAACAAGCAAATAAAAATGAACTATGTGGGCGCTCGCTTCCAAAGGCAGCAAAAGCAGATGAGCTGATGCTAATGGTTCACATAAGGGGGAAGGATGTTATAAATCACAGAATCCTGGAAGGGAGCAGAGGCCTGCTGGCCAGCAAGAAGGTGATGACAGAGTCAGGATAACTTGGAAGAGGTGTGAAAAGATGGCTTCAGAAAATGGGCCATTCTCTGTCCGCCTCTTTTCATGTTGACTACGGTCCTCTATAAACAATGAATCTGGCTAATATAAGACACGCAAGAATCAATAGGAATCTACATATTTAGGCATCGCAAAATGAGGCAAAACGAAAAGAGAGCCCCGATTTTCAAACAATGAAAGTGACCCTGGAAATCGTAAATTGGCACGTTTGCAATATTGTGAGAGCAATAAAAATCTGTTCACATCTAGAGGGAATAAACCCAAAAGTAATAAGAAGCTGAGCTTTATGAAGGAAAAAAAAAAGGCACGCCAAATTTGATTGCATTTCTGATGGAATTACAAGATTACTAGTTTAAGGGAGTGCAGCAGATGTGATATATTCGAATTTTATTATAGCATTTGGAAGAACGTCTCACACAATTTCCTTCACAAAACTAAGTAACTTTGGCTTGAACATGGACCGACGAGATAATAAATGAAGGGTAACAATAATACATTACAATCAGTCTTTTTGGGAGGAAGGTGTTTCAGAGGTGACACTCCGGTGCCTGCTGTTTGGGGTGGATAGGAACGTTCTTTTTAATGATCTGTGAAAAAAGGAAGAATGAGAGTGGCAGGCAAGAAACCTAGAGATTTAGTGGATGAAGGGACTAGAAACTTGGTTAAGAACACCCTGAATGTAGAGAAAAATGCAAGCTAACTAAGATATTTAAATTTACAAAAGTAAATATATTTGGAAGAATATTTGCAAACATGCATGCATAAAAGGAGAAAGAAAACTAGAAATTAGTAACACTGAAAAGTAGCTAGGAGAAGCTCTCTGCTATAAATTTGAACTCTAATACATAGTGACAATTAAAATAGAGATTTTAATAACTATACCATGTCATAATGAAGACACATTACATACCTTTAGGTTCAAAAGCGCTGCTGTTTGCTTGTCTTTGGATTTTATCGTCATGAATTTTAACCTTCAAGATGGGCAATAAAATCATTTAAACAGTTTAAACAAACTATCCCAGGGCAGGGACAACTCCTCCACAGCCCTCTCTGAGGTGCTGTCTGTCTTGCTCTTTATCTGGTTTGCAAGGAGTCCCAGCTCTGCTCCAACTATTTCTGGGTAAGTGAACCTTCTCCAGGGCGGTCATGACGGATTCTAAGAGGACACTGAGAACCACTGAAGGTCTGCTACCTGCTGCTGCTTTCAGGAATCTCTTTTCCAAGTTAAAAAGAGAATCCCTTAAACAAATGAAGGAAAAATGTTACAAAAGAGATAAAAAACACTCTACAGGGTTTCATAGGGCTTAAAAAGGAGTTTGATTTTTGACAAGAATATAAAAATGAGTCAAGGAGGAGAAGGCGTCCCTGACTATGGCAACAGCGGTGTCCATCCGTGAACTGTGCACCAGCTTTCTTCAGCCTAGACTTCGCTCTCTGATTCACCTGCATGGCCACTGGATGGCCAACCTCGTTTAGACCTAGCTTTGCCTCTGTTCCGTAGATGCCAACTTGGTTCCAGCCCTCCTCGCTTCAGGTGCCTTGTCTCCACTTCGTCTCTCTTCCATCCGCTCTCTGTGCTGTCAGAACCATCTCTCTGCAAAGCTGACCATTAAATGCTCCCTGTTAAAACCCTCCCCATTCCCTTCGACACAGGCCAAGGCATGGCGTTCAAGCCCTTGAGGACCTGGTCCCTTCTGACCTCTTTAGCATCTTCTCTTCCCAACTTCCTCCTCCTTTTCTGCACTCTGGCTTGAAGCCCTTCCAGCTCTTGGCAGCTCTGTTGTCTTTCTGCCTGTCCACAGCTCCTTGCTTCTGCCTTGAGAAATCCACGCAGGTGCCACCTCCCGAAGGAAGCCTTCTTGGTCTCTTGCTTTCTCCTCTTTTCTGTTTAGTTTCTATACCATGACATTTTTTGAATATTATATTCTACGTGTACATGGTGGGGGCAGGAACTGTTCTATGGCTCTATGTTGCTAGCCTGGGATGCACAGTAGACCCTCAGGTATATGCTGAATAAATGGACTCAGGCCATCAACATACCCAGGGACTGCACCCGCTGGCAAGACAAGTCTGGGTTTGTGATCAAAAGTGCACTGGTTTTTCGAACAGTGTACATGAGGTAGGAATGACCTACACAAGGGACACAATGATGACACAACCTAAACATTGCTGTAACAAGCCAGGGGGTAACTGCAGTATGCAAACTGTTGGCCTGTGGCTCTTAAATTTAGCCTTCCTCAGTTCATCTGGCCTAGAAAATGCTATAGTTTATTTTTAGATTTTATTTATTTTTTTAGACAGGGTCTCACTCTGTTGCGTAGGCTGGAGTGCAGTGGCACAATCATAGCTCACTGCAGCCTTGAACTCCTGGGCTCAAACTATCCTTCTACCTCAGCCCCCCAAGTAGCTGGGACTATAGGCACATGCCACCACGTCTGGATAATTTCTTTCTAAAAAATATTTTGTATAAAGAGTGTCTCAGTATGTTGCCCAAGCTGGTCTGGAACTCCTGGCCTCCCAAAGTGCTAGGATTATAGGTGTGAGCCACTGTACTCAGTCTGAGAAGGCTATCGTTTAGGTTGAGCCCTGCAGGAACTATAGTAAAAACTGAAGGATGGGCTGGTCTCTAAGCATGAACAACTTAGCAGAGGATGAGAAATACAGGGTACACTAAAGTGACTCATCCCATCTACAGATATAATCACACTGCACCTCTGCCTGCATATAGTTCCTTCAGTGGCTGCCCATTGCTAGAGGAGTGATGTCTAACAGCCTCGTTTCTCTCCTCTTCCTCACACTCCCCACACTGCATTACTGGTGGTTCCCACGGGCACCACGTGGCGCATGTCCCCACGCCTTCACAAGTGCTGTTTCCTCTAACTGAGCTCTAGAAGCACCTTTTCCTCTCATCCTCTTCTTGGGTTTTCCTGGTGAACTCTTGATCATCCTTGAAGGCGTCTCAACTGTGACCTCTGTAGGTAGAGCTCAGCATGCTTCCTTGGTGTCTCCAACACACCTTGCCATTTACCACGTAAGTGAACAGATAACAAGGGGCACTGGTGTGTCTGTGACGTGCTAGTTCCTCTCCCACATAACAGGCCTTACACATCTTTGTATTCTGGGATTCTGGCGTCATGCCTGGCCCAGATTAAGAACTCAAATATGTGTTGAATTGAGTTTGTTGAATTCACATGGAAGAGAACAGTAATCCAAAGCCTGAAAGGCTAAGATGGTTGATCTCTGGGTTTCCTCTGACGACAGGGAACATCTTCGGAATGGACTAAAATGATCAGGAATGTGCGGAAAGACCTCCATAGTCAGTAACTATGGGGATACCCACACTTTTTAGTTAAATGAATTGAAGACAAGAGCGATTACAGAAAATAATATTTAATGGCCTTAGGGTACAGGTAGAAATCATATGATATCTTTAGACTACTTTCTTTGAAAATGCATCAAAGCATTGTAAAAAAACCAAAAACAACCTTTCAGAAGCAGCATTTTCTACCAGGTATTTAAATTCTATTTTCATGGAGAGTTTATTCAGAGTAATTGCACAATAAAGAAAAGCACTTGGCTTCAGGTCAGTATGCATATATAGCTAAATTATGCAATTAGATGACATGTAATTAACCAGAATAGCAACACAGCCAATCTAACGGGGCCAGTTGGGGTCTCAGTGACTCATAAAAACATGAGGTAGTTAAGTGATAGGCACCTATGAGGACAATGAATTGCAGTCTACCTACAGCCTAATGAGTCCCTCCTGTGGCTAAAGAGATACTGGACAGAGAGGCCTAAGAGATGGGGCAGTGTCAGTGGAAACTATGCCCAAGGAGTTGAGGTGTCATCCTGATTCTTAGTATCCAAAACTTCTAATGAGATAAGAAATCTCTTCAAACGCACTGCTGCCAACATCATCAGGGCGACCCTTCCATTACCAGAAATAATAGGAAAACATCAGCTAATGCTTATTTTAAATCAACTTGAAGAGATACTTCCTGACCCATTACTCAAGTGGTGCAGCAGGGTGAATACTCAGTAAGTAAAAATTGGTGGCAGGAGAAATCCAGATTACCTTTCTTCCTTTTCCTTCCATGATGTACACGTGGCAAGCATGCATGAATTAATAAAGTCACAAACAAGAAATATTATCTCTTTTGTAATGATCAAGGTTTGTTGTCTTGCTGTGCTTTGTTTTGGGGGAATAGTTTGGGTTTTGTTTGCTCGTTTATGATACGGAAGAATTCCAATTTTGAAAGGATTCAAGCTATGGACAGGAAGTCACCCTTGAAGAATTGTCCCAATTATCCTTCTCTTTATCGAGAAGAATCTAGCAACTGTCATACTTGCTAATGTGGTAACGGTTTTTTTAATCATAAATTTTTCAGTGAGAAAAACACGAATGTAGCCATTTAATCACAAACTCATCCCTTATTCCCCCAAACCACTTATTCCATATATATTTACTGAACATAAATACACCAGGCCTCACCGCAAACATGGAGCATGTGGAGACTCAGTCCCTGCCTTTAAATAGCTCACAGTCTACTAGAGGAACCAGATCTGTCACCCACTCTTTTATTTTCTTCTTCAAAATGGCTTGAGTATATACAATATACTCTGAAGGTTTAATTAAAATTGAATATATAAAAATCTAGAAGGATACACATTAAAATATTATCTCGTAGAGGGATAGCAAATTATTCTTTTTGCTGTCTATATTTTCTAATTTTTTTCTATGATGAGGATGTACTATTTGTGTCAAAAGGAGAAAAAGGTTATTTTATAAAAGATGAAAAAATAACTCAATCTGCTTAGCCCGATATCTTGTCCTGCTCGTGAACACTTAAAAAGCCCCATTGCCTAAACTCTGAAAAAGACCAACAGAGGGTTTTGTTGATGACAGAATTGCCGGTCTGTTTATCCGCTTCTCCCCCACCAGGGAGGAAGCTCCCAGAGGACGAGGACGCTGCCTTGTTTGCTGCTGTAGCTGGATGTCTAAAATGGATCAAGGCACATCACGGACCGGTGACAAACACATGGAGAAGCAGAACAGGAGAGCAGGAAGAGAGGAAGGCTGGAGGCACAAACACTTCTGAGGCTTTCCTTAAAACAAGTAGTTAATGTCATTCGGGGGAAACAAAATCAATTAAACAGCTGGGAGGCATGCAGAGGACATAATTGATATGATGGCCAATAATTCTACTCTTCAACCAATCTACCGTTGGCCAGAGAGCCCCTTTAAGGGATGATGGTTCATATGAAGGACTAATTTTGCCTGTTCCCTTTTATACAAAGGGACTTTCAAAACCTAAGTAGTTTTATGTTTAGAAACAAAAATTCTAATGCCTTGATTCTTAAGCTTCTTTAACGCAGAGACTCTACCAAAGCAGATCTAACGAAAGGGGGATCATCCTGCACATATCGTCTCTGTGAGTGGCGCCCCCTGGCGTTGTGCAGAAGACAACCTGTGAGGCCATATTCAGCGGCTCTGGGCTTGCTTTGGGCTTTCAGTTCTTGCCTTGGCTATAATTTTTTAGATCTGTGTGGTTTGGAAGCATCGGTCACTTTCCAACTTTGGTGCTGTATTGACCTTTGGAGACTGAGGATGAAAGAAGGTCTGTAATAAGTACAGGAACCTTCATGAAATAAAAGCTAGCATTTATTGAGCACCTGCTGTGTATAAGAGGGCTATCCATCTACCTCTCTAAGCTTTAGTCCTCAGAATAACTGTGCGAGGTAGACATCATCACCATTTTACAGACGAGCAAGATAAGCCTTGAAGAGGTTCAGTTTAGTAATCTCCCCAAAAGCACACACAGCTAATAAGTCATAGAGCTAAGATATAATTCGAGATCTGACGAGAATTCTCACCCTCACTCTTGCTTGCCATTCCTCTGAAGAAATGCGGCAACTTATACCAGGTATTTTTGTAACACTGACATGCTGTAAAAATGTAATCTTTCGGTTTGCTCTTCTTCATTTTACTTTACGTATTTCTCCTGCTTCTTATTTTTTTCCTCCCCTTCAGTTTCAGTTCCTATTCCTCATGTTTTTGTGACATTTGAGAAACCTTAGTTGAAAATTCTTTAACACAGTCTGCAGGTTTTCTGAGAAAAAGTGCCATAAAAATAATATTTAAATAAAATACCACATAGCATGGCTAATTATGCTTAGGCATTCAGTCGCCCTGAATATAAGACAAATAAATTCTCTTGGAATCTTCGTATTGACATACATAGCACCCACCCCACCTCCACACGCGATTCGAATCACTTTTTTCAATCAGAAATGACATTTGCTTTTGAAATGGTTAAATATTCTCACCATCAGCAAAGATTTCCACGATGCCTAAAGAAACAAAAAGGGAGTTGAATGCTGAGATTCTTTGGCATTTCTCTCTTTTGCACAGTATGAAAAATAATGATTAAAAGTATCAAATCTATGTTAAGGATACAAAACAGAACCATCTCCAGGGCTCTGCAGAATGCAGTCTTCACATCCCTGGGATGCTGACCTTCCGAAAGCTATTAAATCAAACCTTTAAGTTTTATCTTCCACAGCCGCAGAGCCCTTTCTTAAGTAAGTAAAGACTAAAAGTAAGACAGTAACAGCTCATATTTAGGATCTCCTAGTTTCTCTACAGGAGATTGGCTCAGGTATCAAGAGAAAAAAGATCCCCGTTAAACTCATTTAAAATAATTTAGCAAAAACAACAAAAGACACATGTCATGAAATTCTGTTCAAATAACAAGGGCCTAAAATAAGAGTGCTAATACAAAGGAAAGTAGCAGTCACATGGAGCTGGGTTTTGGTAACATTATGCCAGAAATAAAAATATAAATCAACCTTAACTGGAATGCACAAGTATATCCAGCTTCACAAGACAGACACGTTCCTAAAAAGTTTTGTATAAATACAGTTTTACCCCTCATAATTACTAAGAGAGAGAGAGAGAGAAAAACATAGCAAAATCTTGCAGTGAATTCTAAATTATAAAGAAAAAATTGTAAAAGGTACACAGACATCTGCTTTGACTCCCTGTCTGAAAAGTTTTAAAAACATTTTATAATAAATGATGATTTGAATAGCAGCACATTTTGTAAAAATGAGGCGAACCTGTACGTCACTGCAAATAATACAGAAAGTGAAGAAAAGAGGGCTGATTTCCTTTTTATGTTTGGTATTTAAATACCACATTGATAACCAAACACTATAAAGAGTCAAATAAATTATTGTTAAATCGTCTTGTAAATTTCTCGGTCCTTTAGTCCACAGTGAATAAAATATATGCCTTGACTGTGGTTTACTCAAGACTGCAGAAATTCAGCGTAATTCAATCATTCCAGGTGGCTTTTAAAGCTTTCCAGAAAATGAAAATGGTATTTTATTAAATGTAGGCATTTAATTAGTAGGCATCATTAAAGTGCAATTTTCCATATTAAACTATTTTCTCTACTAGCTTCCTGGTATGCTCACTGGTAATGACAGGGTTATCTTGAGGTTATCCAAAAGACAGGTAATAATTCATCTTTGTCTCTGTGTTTTCTGATTGTACAGAATACATTCTTTCTGCTGTCATCGAAAAACAGTTTCCAAACAAATATTCTCCAAGATTTTTCTTATGCTAGTGTCCTATAAACTAGATCTTTTAAGAAGACTAACCTGAATGCCAACATTACATATTATGTTATTTCTTCTGTTATAAAGGAAATTCTACTATAATTTCTAATTATGGACTAATCACAGCCAAACTACCACAAAAGTGCATGTTCAATAGATACATTTTTCCATTATAGTATAAACCACCATTCTTGCTTTTTATTTAAAAAACACTGTGATGAATGACTATTAATTTAGTGATTTAGTGCCTGAAGTCTATTTAATAATGATCTAGATTCACCAATATAAATGATGGGAGGAAAATGAATATGGAGTAAGTATATACTTCACATGATTCCTGGCATATATGAAGAAGCATTGAAATAAATAAATACATCTGATCAAAGGCAAATATTATGAAGAAATTCCAGAATCAGTGGAAAGAGATTTTTTTCCCTTTCCTTACTATGAAAATTCACTGTTATAATTCTTAAGTTGCCTATTTTAATGGTAACTTTTGTTTAAAAATCTCTAACAAGATGCCACTGCTGCTTATGTAACATTGGTGGTATGCTGCTGTGATTTTGAGCTCTGTACCAAAAGACAGAAAATAAAACAATAAATTCTGTTACCGTTTTTAAACAAGAATACTTTCTAAATCAATTGTTACCTATAGGCGTAGGGCTATGGCTCTTGAACAATTACAGTATTAGAAATGGTTAGTGATACAAAGAGTAATAAAAATTTTCAAAAAAATCAAACTTTATAACATTTAAATGCACACCATGGAAAACAAAACATCCCTTTCCAGATGATGTTCATTTCAGAAATGTATAGCAATGCTTTTGATTATGATCAGCCAGTTAGAAGAATTATCAAATAAACAATCTAGCTATTGCTGCTTTGCTAGAAAATTGATCATTCTTAGTATCAAGGATTAATAATTGCTTTTCAAAATGATTAGAAAAGGTTGAGTGCAGTGGCTCACGCCAGTAATCCTACCACTCTGGGAGGCCGACGCAGGAGGACTGCTTGAGCTCGGGAGTTCCAGACCAGCATGAGCAAGAGTGAGACCCCGTCTCCACTAAAAATAGAAAAATTAGCTGGGCGTGGTGGTGTGTGCCTGTAGTCCCAGCTACTCAGGAGGCTGAGGTAGGAGGATTGCTTCGGCCCAAGAGTTTGAAGTTGCAGTGAGCTATGATGACTCCACTATACTTTACTCAGGGCGACAGAGTGAGACTGTCTCGCAAAAAAAAAAAAAAAAAAGATTAGAAAAAAACTAGCTTTGTGAACTACTGTGTACTGTCTCAAGAATGCAGAGTAAGCAAATCAACAGTCTGTTGATCATTATTGATATGCACACTTTAATATATTGGATATAAATAATTGTCACTAAAAAATCATCTGCTGTGTATTCAGAGAAAGCTATAGAGCTCTGCCTTGTTACCTAGCAACTGGGCAAGTAACTGCCATACAGCAAAAAAAAATCCTTATTTTTTAGGTAGAGAGAATGATCATAAAACTCCACATTAAGACATTAATTAAGCCAAAGTATATATTAAAGTACAATTGCTAACGATTTTAGATGCATCTCTGGCCCACATTTTGAAATTACCATGCAGTAATGAAAACTGTCAATATTTCAAGCAATTATTTGAGCTGGTCATGAACAACAATGTTCTACACAGTTTTAATTTTAAAAAGACCACCATCATTACTAATTTTTTATTTGTGCTGTCTCACAGACAAAGGAATTCCAACAAGATTTTATGTACTGACTCCTGTTGATTAAAAGGGTGATGCTTACTTGTTTAAATACAATAACACTGTTCTGAGTAATTAGTTCACTGTAAGGGATCCCAAATTACTTCTTATATTTCATATTACAGTGCAATGCATTAAAATTTATAACATCTGGGGGAATCTGGCTTGCCAGCTAATCTAAATTCTGTTTCAATTTCACTAAAAAATCTGGATTCCAAGATTGTGCATAAAAATGTCTCAAAAAAAAAAGCAACAGGTGATTGGGGCAATTATATAATTTGACTTCTGAGGGCCAACATTTGGCACGTGGACAATCTTCAAGTCCCGGTCTGAAAATAATGCCTTTTGGTGTGCAATGCAGGCTGGCTGGCCAGGGCCCGCATGCTGATGGTCACATGGGAGTGAGGAGCACGTCCACCGCTGCAACAAGCAGAGACTGTTCTGTGGGCAGATGCAGCTGTGCTCAGCGAGGTCTTCACAGGAAGCCAAAGCCACTGCTTACACAGCACTCCTGTTGTTGATTTAATGTGTGATGTTTTCATCTATATTTGTTTACGGTGCAGACAGAGACACCATTCAAAAGAACTTTTCAAATTATTGCATGAAATTAATATAAAGAAGCCTGATTAAGGAAGAACTAAGCTGGAAATGAAGTACATAGAATCCAGCACATTGTTTTCATTGGTGTTTACTCATTCTCACTACTGAACCTGTCTTTGATTTGAGAAGTGATCTGTACTAAATATGCTACATAAGTCAGATTTATTCACAATCAATAGGAGAAAGGAAAACAATCCACTGGAGTTGGGGTGTGAGTTTTAGGAGAAGGTGGCAGTTCACAAACCCCAATGTTTTTGACAACCCATTGAAGGTAATTGGTCATGGGCCCCCCTCTCCCCATCTTGCTTGAGAGAAATGGAAATGTTTCAGATGGTTGTGGTGGTTTTCTTTTAAATGAGCACTTCACATACATTATCTCATTCAATGCTCACAGCTCCATAACCTAGGGAACACACGTATGGATACTGCCATGTGACTGACAGGCAACTGAAGCTAGAGAGTGGTCCTCGGAAGCTCACACAATCGGGTAGGCAACAGAACCAGGACTCGTGCCTTGATGCCCAGTTCAGTGTATTTGATACAACATTATGTTTTTAGTTTGAGTACAATTATTTCACTTTACATAGAAAAGCCTGAATTTCATTTGTTATATTTACTCTGTACACACACACACATATATATATATATATATGAATTTTTAAAATAATGACGTGCCTATGACATTCAAGGCATTGTGGTAGACAATGTCAGAGTGAAGCAATGTCATAAAGGTTATTGTCCCTGTCCTCAAGCAGCTTAGAGTCTCATAGAGAATATAGCACGTGTATGTAAATACCAAAACACCAGGCATAAAGACAATGGACATTCAAGGAAGGGCTGGAATACTTCTGTAGTTACTTTAAAGACCTGGAACAAAGGATAGGATTTGAAACAGCAGTAGCAAAAGCATGAGGGAAGATATGTTTGTCATGCAGTCCTCTTGGATCAAAATGTCCATAATTTACTCCTTATGCTGGGTTGCTTTTGTTATGTGATGCTTCATTGTCCCCTGACTATAATGGGGTCTATTTCCATTTGCTTTGGTAAATTAAGATCATTAAAACATTTTTAAGTTTCTTGATAAAATTTTTTCTTGATGAATTTTAAAGTTAGAGGGAAGATTGGCTTTACAAATCAGGATCCTAAAGTCAAGAGAGATTAAGTAGCTGAAAACTGTGCAACTATACGACTTCCTAAAAAAGTAATTACTGTATATGTAAAGTGCTTTGAACAATGCCTGCCATTTTGAAAGGAGTATATGTGTTTGATATGGTTGTTTTTTACCATTGTAACTATTAGTGGCAGTGTTGGATCTAGAATGCTTTTCCTGATTTTCAGAATAATGTTTTCCATAAACACATTACCTCAAAATATAGCAGTGCTTTAAAATGCACAATGTACATCTTCTATGAGCCAGTGCTGTACTTTAATTGGAAAGTTGTATACTAAATAAAAATGTATAATGGAAAACAAGCACCACATGTACTCACCATCAAATTGGTATTAACTGATCAATACTTACGGGTACATATAACAGTAACATTCATCGGGTGTCGGGCAGGTGGGAGGGGGGAATAAGGGACGGGAATACTCACACCTAACGGGTGTGATGTGCACCATACGGGGGATGGACATGCCTGAAGCTCTGACTCGGGTGGGGCAAAGGCAATATATGTAACCTAAACATTTGTATCTCCGAGTTATGCTGAAATAAAACAAATAAATAAAGATGTATATGTAGATTCACTTTGAAAGCAGAAAATTATCTTCATAACTAATAATTTATAGCTATTTGCTTAAAATAAAATCTTTGTCATCTTCAAACGTACATCATTTGTGTGCTAATAGCTAAAAGCAAGTCTAAAGTGATCTCTAAAAGGTAACACTACTAGTGTTACTGTATACACCAAAAAGCATAAAATTTCCCATCTTTATAAATGTTCTGAGTTACATTTTCCACTACATCACACCAATCATTAACCTGATACATTTGTATTAAAAGATTTCAGACATATGATGGATTAAGAACAGTTGACTCTGAGTCTGAAGAATCCACACATATGTACCTTTTGATTAGTATATACTTGTAATACACTTCCTATATTTACATTCTGTCTCCCTATGTGATCTCATCCAGGCACACGGCTTTAGATGCTACCTATGTGGGGAGCCTCTTAGATATGTGTCTAGCACCCTGATCTTTTCCCTGAGTTTCAGAATAGAGGATTCAACCACCTGCTTGATATTTGTGGATGTCAAGTTTCTCAAACTTAAAACACTTAAGACGGAACTCTTTTTTCCTTCTTCCCCCAGTAGCCCAATCTGTTCATCATCTACTCAGTTGCTCAGGCCAAAAATTTAGAAGCCATCCATAACTCCTCCCATTCCCTTATCTTTCATATTAATTCATTAGCAAGATCTATAAGTCCTGTCTCCAAAATATATCCCAGAATCGGACTTAAAAGATAGCAAATTTAAACTGCTTCACAGAATATCCCTTCTTAAATACCTAACAAACTGAGGAAAAAATATTAAACATTAGTCTTAAAAAAAAATAGAACTTTTAAAACAATACCCAACAGTACCCAGTCGAGGAAATGAACATAAACAAATATAATAAACTTCCAAACTGGCAGCCAAGGAAAGAGACAGAAGATTCTGGAGTTGGGTAAGGAGGCACAATGTTGCTTGGTTCTTAACCCTGTTCTCATTCCCTAGAGAAGTAAATAAAATTCTGAGATTTCTGGTTAATAATCCTAAATTTAGAGAAAAGCACACTCAGTGAATATTCTTATCTGTTTCCTGTCTCTACTAAGTCTCTACTAACGAGTAACAGAAATGTGAAGTGAGAGAAAAAGAGCAAAGAGCTGATTCAATAGCATTGAAGATTCCAGGGCTGCCACTATATTGGGGAAATCCATGAAGTCCTAGGTTATCTCAAGGGTAGCTACTAGCTCTCATGAAACTCTTTAGTTAAGTATAAAAAGGCTATCCTTGGTAACTCTCCCCTTCCCCAATTTGGTGAAATGAATGCTGATAATAGAGACATTTAACAAAATCTAAGAAAGCACAGCCCAGGAAACCTAACCGAGACTGCGTACAGCTTGAGCTGAGCTGTCTACTTCCCTCTGCAATTTCTTTAGATTGCAGAAAAGCAGATAGATCAGGGCACTAAAACATTGCTCAAGGAAGAAGCAAACTGGTCCCCCAAAAGGTGGGAAGAGATTTAAGAAACTACTCACACTATGTCTGGGCAAAGCTGTCCAAGCACCAGCAAGGTGAAAAAAAAATAGCTTGGCAGATATGCAAGGATTCTCAAGGGAAGGGGGAAGGAGGAAAGGAGGGGAAGAGAGGAAAGAAGAATATAAAGGGTCACAGCATAAAGGAACTAAATCTGGAAGAACTTTATTCAAATAAACAGAAGAAAATCCTCACACAAATTTCCTACTGTAGAAGAATGATTTCAATGAAAATTGAAGCTTAAAGACAGGATAAAGCAACAATTTGAATGAGATGAAAAGAGATATTGTGTAACTAAGGAAGCAAATTAAAGACCAGAGAGCATCATTGTAGAATAAACAAATTAGAAACATCAACAGAGCAGACACTTTTGAAAATCGAATTGCTGACACAGAGGGATTGACATACTGTGAATATAGATGAAAATGACAAAAGATTTTTAACGTATGGTAAAGAAACTAATAGATATGGAAGAGATACAAAGATGATCCAAAATAAGGATAGCTGTTCCCTGAAGTGGAACAAAAGGTATATTCAGAGATATGATACAGTATCAGCAAATTTAAGGAGCACATTGTATTGTGGGAAATTTTGACATAGAACATTCAACACTTAGACATACACTAGCTATGTTACTTAGCTATGTGGATAAAGAATTCTTGGGGATACAGGCAGAGAAAGCAAATCACCTGCAAAGGGTGGCCTCAGACTGCACAGCAATATTAAATGCTATTAAATGATAGAGTAATGGCTGCAAAATTAAAATGGAAAGAAAACATGACATAAGAATATTACACTCAGCCATGATACAGTTCAATTATAGAAGCAACAGGAAGACACCCTCAAATATTAAAAAACAAAACTCAGAAATGCGGTATCCATGAGTCTTTCCTGAAATAAGAACAAAAAACAGTTGACAATGAAATCTAGGCAATTCAGAATCAAAAAAACTCAGTCAGAAACAGAGAAGGCATCTAAAGGAGGGGGAAGCATGGATCCATTTTAATATAGGAATTTATACTAAATAACCATAGTAATTATGATTAAAGAATAGGAAATGTTATAAATATGGTCGTATAAATTAATTAAAATAAAATTGTTAGCTGAAGAAAGGAGATGGGCAATAGTGCCATCTTTCACAGCAAGAAATCGAGCTAATGTGCTTAAAATTGGAATATGTGGTTTAAAAAACATAATGATTCCAACCCTCAGGTAGATTTACTGTCAGGCTAATGAAGCTTAAATTTCAAAGCCCTATACCTACACAGGTGGTTTGCTTTTTCCTAAGCTCTGGAAGGAGTCAGCAATGCACTCACATTGCCATGTTTTTGGAAAATATACTCCATTTTCTTAAAGAGGGCTCCCAAATTGTATAACCTCCCCACAAAATCTTGATCCACTCCTGCTCAAACCTTTTAACATTTTCATAATCATTTTTCTTAATAATAAGGGAAAATCTTTTAGGAAATAATAACTTAAGGAGACATTTATTTGAAGTTCAACAATTAATTAGCTTTTTCTTCCATTTTTTCTGCTGTTAAACACAATAAAACAAATTTTAATGCTCTTTATTTAAAAATAGCACCTGCAGTATGACTCCATCGTTATAAAGCACTGCTTTCTATCCACACATTCATGTATTAACCCTCTTGCATACATGCATAGAAAGATGCCTTAAATATTAGTCTAATGTTAATGGTGCTTATTTCTGGGTGGTGGGATTTGGGGCCATTTTAAAAATTCAACCTTTGCTCTTTGTGCATTGCCTGAATTATTTATTGTGATCATATAAGAAATATTACAAAACCGATACAGTGATTTTTTTTCCTTGAAAATGTCAAGATATTAACAGATAGTATTCTGGATGGTAAGAGCTGCAGAGAATTGTGTTCTTTATATTTTCCTGTATTTTTAAAATTTCAAAAACAATTTCAAAAATATTCGATAGTCTGAATCTTTCCACATCTCTTCTTCTTCTTTTTTTTTTGCCGCCAAATCACTATCACTTCCCACCTAGACCACTTTCATAGTCTTCTATGTGGTCTCCCTGTGTCCACTCTTGTCCTGGTGCTATCCAGGCTTCACAGAGCAGCCAGTGGATTCTTTTTCAAGGTAAAGCTATCACACATCTGCTTTAAATTCTCCAGTTGGTTCACATTGTTTTTAGAATAAAACCCAAACTCTTTGCCATGACCAGAAAGGCTGAACAGAGCTCACCAGGATCCAGCCACACTGGACTGCTCTCTGTTCCCCGAACACACTGCACTTGTTCTCCCTGAGGGCTTTTACATGAGCTGTTCCCTTGGCCTGGAGTGCTCTTTCCCGAGCATCTCTGTATATCTGGTTCTTTCTCATTATTCAGGTCTCTGTTGAAGGGACACTTTTTCAGGAAGATCATCTCTGAACAACTTTCTAAAAGTAGCACACATCACTCTCAGCACTTTGCTCTGTGTATGGCCTCTGTGGCCCTTGGCACTATCTGAAATGATCTTTTCCATTTATTCATTTACTTGTTTTGTGTCAATCCTCCCCCACTAAACATCTACTCTAGAAAATAAGGACCTTGTCTATCTTGCTCACCATTCTATCTCCTGCTTGAAGAACGGTGCCCAGAAGACAGCAGGCATTCAATAAATATTTCTCCAGTGAATGAATACACAAAGAGTTTGTTTCTCACCTTAAAAAGAAGGGTTGTGTTTGCAAAGTTGCCTTTTAAGTCAGTTGTTTAGAATTCAGAACACATGTTCTTTCAAATAAGCCACAGTACGAACAATAATGAGATATCAAGACTAGCCCACAGAAGTCTACCGGACTCGTAATGGGTTAAAATTCTGTATATCTGCAACAAAAATACTAGAAAATCAACATGATGAATTATCACTGGGAAAATAGACAATTAAAAAGAAATATGTTAACTTATCTAGATAGGAACAAATTATTATTTACCTTTCATGTCAGTGGAGACTTTTGTGGATATCCTGAATGGGACTTCAGAGCATTTTTAAGGGCTGTAGAGGTTTCTGATCTCAGTTTTTTTATTAAGTATAATCTCATTCAAAAATTTACAGCTTTTGGCTCTTTTGATAAAAGACAAATCACTAGAGCCACTCTGAATGCTTATCTGTCATGACTTGAGTCGCTGTTTGTATCAAAAATGTAAAAGAGGAAAGAACTGAACGTGTTTCTGGAGGTATTACGGAGAGAGGGGACCGACGAGGAAAGGTATTAAAGAAGACATGCGATTTGAAAGAAATCTGAGCCAAGAGCAGTGAATGAGAGGAAAGAAAAAGTCAGTGATGAATGGTCACGAGAAGACGGGAAAGAAGAGTTTCTCCTGCTAGCTACTACAAAGTTTATCCTCCAAGACAGCTTGGTTCCTGTCTGGAGTAGCTCTGGGTAGGTGAAAGGAGGGAGAGCCAGTTTGTAAATAATGTTGAAACATGGGAGGGATTATATATTTATATTTCTAATTTGAGGCTTTGTCCCAAATTTGGTCTGGCATGAGCTTTTATGACTAATCTACCAGTAGGGTGAAATAAATAGCATCATTCATATCAGGAGTACCAACCAACCCCTAGGAGATATTGAGGAGGCAATGCCAGACCTTCCATTCTGGAGGGAAAGCTATTGCATAAGAAAACAATTTGAACCAATTATTTTCATACTAAAGTTGACAGTTAAGACAGAAAAAAAAATTGTATTAAGAGCCAAGAGATACTGCATATGGTCTGCAAGTCTTTTCTGGAGAAATGAATTATGGGGCTAAAGAGAAGCAGCTTATTTTTACAGTTACATTTTATATTTCTAGAAAAATAACTACAACATGGTCCTGATTTCTAAACATAGGGAAATGAGACTTATGATGTTACACAACACAAAACATGCTGCAGTTACAACTACTTGCAAGTCATTCTCAAGCCTTAAAACCAAAAACAGATCATAACAATTATGGCTACAAAAATTATTCTAATTGAAATATGCTTTCAAAGTGACGGGATGCTCAAATAGTCTTAAAATACTATTTTCTCTGGCCAAGAAAGAGTTTTGGTCTTAACATGGCCAAAAGACCTAGCTCCGCCCAATGTTACTAGAGCTACAGAACCAAGTGTCCAAACATATGGCCAAGCAGTGGTGGGGGCACTCGGTGAGTCCCACAAAGTCTTCCCATGTGTCTCAGAGGCTGCTCTAATTACAGAGGTGCCAGAATATGGTAAACTTGGGTATCTAGGAAAATCTCAATGAAGTCATTGATTTCCCAGAGCATCTTCTTGTGCTTCGACCTGAGGTTGGTAGTTTCGGTTTAGTACGCTAATTCCAAAGCCCAAAAAGATGAATCCACAAGTCATTTACAGAAAAAATGTTTTGAGATTTACTTAAAAAAAAAAATATACCAGAAAGTATTTAGTAACAGAGGGGATCAGAACATGCATTTCTTGCTTCTTCCAGCTCAAGTTTTGTTTAGACACTCTCTGAATTTCCTCTTATTCTCCTACGAGAAAACTACCAGTAAGTAGTTTGCTGTGTAAATACCAGAATTGAGAGATACTGGCCAAACATAAAGATTTTTAGAGAATTAATTTTTGGTTTTCATTTAAACAAGCCAATATATTCTCACATTTTTTTAAAGAAAAAAAATGACTCAGCTTAATCATATTTTGGCTTTTAAAAAACTATCTCATGATTTCATGAAGAGAAAGCAAAAAATCGGATGAACAAGAATAGTTTTTGTTTCACACTAGAATTATAAGAAAGGTTAACTTTTACATGAAAATTACATATACATAAAAATAGATCCTGGGACAATGCATTATTGACAGTTATGTGGGAAGATAAATGCACTCATGAAAATGTTCTTTCTCAAGCAAATTATTAAATATATTGACAGTATTGCACTTCGAAAACAACCATTTTAAAGAAATCAAACATTAATACAAGGGTAAAGACATAGCTAATGTAATCTTTCACTCAAAGAAATACACAGACAAGGATTTTTTCAAAGTTTATTCATATACACTGCTATTAAATTCAATAGCAAACATTTATGCTTTGCTATACTGGCTGCTGCCCACAGAAGAAAAAACAGGTAGCAATTGATAAATTTGGATTCTGTTCACACTTCTGTTAATTACTGGTGGCCTGTGGAAGACTGTGTACTTTGACTATTGGTATTGGAACTTGTAAATGTTAACCAAGTCTAAGTTACTGCTATAACTTCCAAAATGTGTAAAAACCAAACATAGCTATAGAAATATAAATGTTTCACTCATACAAATTAATGACTTTAATCAAGCACATCTCCTAACTAATTTTGCTAATTGTTTGCTCCTCTCAGGACATTTACTAGTTTGATGGATATTACTGTGGCATATGTTGACACCAGCATCTAGTCAGAAATGAGGACATCAGTAAACTCTACCAGGTATTTCTACAGACCGTGTCAATGCTATAAACACTGACAATGCTAAAGCATTTATTTCAATGCAAATATTTAGAGAACTTGTCTGTCTTTTATTTAGAGAAAGGATAATCCTGCTTCGAAACACATGGTGCTCAAAAATGCTTATTCAATGAACAGTGCAATGAAAATGACTTGATAATAAATTGGAAAACATCTGCTGACATTTAAAATAGAATAATAACACCATAAATGATTATTAGGAATGCCTTTCCTGTACAATAATGTACTGTCTGCTAATTTACATACTATTTAGAATACGTAGAGTAACTTTTAAAAAAACAGTACTACGATTTTAAAGAAAGCAATTCTCTAACATTTCTAATCCATGTACCACATGCAATAAATTAATAGACAACTGTATCAGAATTCAATTCATGTATACAAATTTGGCTAAACCTGTGAACTTTTAGATTGCTAATAACTGTTTAAGAGATTACCATTTTAAATCGTTGACAAATAAATGCACTTATATAGTATTTTTAAAAAAACCTACTTATCCCAAAATATCTTATTAAATAATATACTATGCTATATCTATATTTCAAAATTATTTTCATGGAGGTTTGATCTCCAGGGAGAGGCAAAACCCTGTTTTCTCTCTCTGGTCCCTATTAGGGACACTGTGAGAGTATGGGGTCTCTTATTTCTAACACATGGACCTACTGTCTCTCTGTTATCATTGATTAAGAAAAAAAATTGCTTCTACTAAAAGTGCCAAAGTGTATCTAGTAAAGTAACTCCAAGGCAGTAAAATCAAGTTTGGCAATTAGTAACTGTAGGACAAAGTTCCCATCCTTGAACAAGGAACACTTAATTCTTCATTTCTTTTTCCAATATATTTTGCCCTGCATTCTTAAGTTTTAAAAAAAGTATCTGTAACAATATTTTTATGACAGTGTCACTAAGTCTCCTAGGAAGCATGCATCGGTTTTAATTTATTTGTACTCTGTTACTCCTTTCTCCTCCGAGCCCAAGAGGATCACTGCCATCACACGAAGCACCACTCGGGATAGACAAGACAGAACACTTCTGAAGAAGCCTTCATGGGCATTACGCCAGCATCAGTCATTATAGCCTGTTCTGTCACAGAGCCGTCAACACCATGGACTCAAATAACCCAGACACCACCAGCATCTCCTTGCACAAGCTCATCTGCCGAGTACAAAGAACACAGGTTAGGCAGGAACCTCTGAGAGGTTTTCGAATCCCCTCTTCTCTTTGCCTTCCGTTTTCAAACTTTAATGCGAGAATCTACCCTATTGTAAAGACTCCAGGAGGGGAGAATTAGACTCCCTTGGTAACTTGTGCCACCAAAAGTCTTACATGTACCTAAATTCCTCACGTTGCCATTCCAACACTATTTCCTTTAGTTCCGTCTTTCCAGATGCAGGAGTTCACAGAGCAGGGATCCTCCTAAGTGTTTAAGAATAATTAAGGACCCTAAAGTTCCCGTGCTTGCAATCTACTAACACATGTTTGGTGCACATAAGCAGCACCGAGACTGAATTTTTAGGCTTCTCAAACTAACATCTCAGTCGCTCGGAGAGGAGAAATGATAACTGCGGCGAGAACTAGCCTTCCTGGCCAATCTCTGAAAATGCAAAGCCTCCCTGAGCTGTCCATTTGTTTTAGGGGCTCATGTTTATACACGGCTGGTTTTCTTAGAGAAAAATAAATAAATAAAGCGGCGGTGGCAGCATCCTTAAGAAAACGAGACCTCGATTGGCTTTGGCAAGTTTTAGCCTGGAGTAAAAATTACATCCAACTTACAAGCACGGAAAATTGAGATTTCAATGGAAACACTGACCCGACCTTCACGAAAGCAGCAAATTGCAGCCTCTGCTGCTGTTACTGCTCTCCAGAGCGCAGCCTTGGAAAGTCCATGCCCACGTCCCCCTCCGATTAATCAATGTATAAAAATACGAGAGGAGAGCGCACACTCAACACCAACCCTTCCAGCCTCTATTCTTCCTGCTACTCCTTAAAGGTGATTCAAAGCGCACCTGGAAACGACACGCAGTTGGCATGGCTTTTTAATACTGAAGATAAATGACCTTTGGAAAATATATACTCGTGAAAGTCAAACCCTTTGGAAAGACACCCGGCAATTCACCCCTTCAAACTCCTCGGGACCGCAAAGATGCGGAGAGGAAATGGAAAATGCGCCCAACACGGGGCTGGCGAGGGAATCAATAACCAAAACAGGCTTGGGGGGGAAAAGCCCACACCGTAGAGACCGCTAGCTGCGGCTGCAGCAAATGCCCCGGCCGACGGTTTCCGCAGCCTCCCCGGCTTTCCCGACTCGGTTTCCTTTTTCTCTGCCCCAGCTGCGGCTCCACTTCTCGGAGCCGCATCTCGGCGCGCGGGGGCCGCGGACCGCGGGGGAAGCCGTGCCCCGCGCCGCCCGCCGCCACGCCGCTACTCACCCGAGCCGCTCGGCACTAGCGACGGCGGCGGCGGCGGGCTGGCCGCGAGCCGGGATCCGCGAGGGCTGGCGGGCTCCGGCCCCCGAGCACGCGGACATGTGGCTGGAAGCTGCGCTCCGCTAGCCGTTGCCTCTGTGCATCTTTCTGGGCGCCCCCAGCGAACGCGAGCGGCGAGGCGAGGGCGAGCGCGCCGAGGAGGGGCGGGAGAGGCGCCGAGCCGGGCCGCGCTGCGCTGCGCCGAGCGCCGGGCTCTCCCCGCCAGCTCCCCGGGCCCGCGCGCGCACCCCCGGCCCCCGCCGCGCGCCCCCC
>CAUYSK010019117.1:0-13966 GCA_963575035.1 Avahi laniger | reverse complement strand
AATTAATTTCTTTCTATTTTTAGTAGAGACGGGGTCTCGCTCTTGCTCAGGCTGGTCTCGAACTCCTGAGCTCAAACAATCCGCCCGCCTCGGCCTCCCAGAGAGCTAGGATTACAGGCGTGAGCCACCGCGCCCGGCCTCTTCCAATTTTTAGTTACAATGAATATAGCATTTTTGGGTCAATTCCATATTCTGTATTAACAAACCCAAAGTTTTCCCTACATATTCTGATTTGTTTAGAACTTTTATATTTGTGTCTCTCTCTTTCCTTCCCCTCACACCCACCCTGTCCCTCTTCTCTTCTCTCGCTTTTTAACTCCTGTCTCTTAGTAATTTTTATTTTAAGGAATCTTGAGGCTTTAGGTGAGAAAACCGTACCTAGTTTAAAATTTGCAAGGAATTTCTATTCGATCAAAACTGTTTCTGGGTTTTTGTCACTCAGAATCTAATTCAGGCCCCTAAACAGCTCTTTGGAATCTAGAAGTAGCTGTTTTTTCAACTCCGACAGGTCCCCAGGTCTGTAGAATCTTCTGATTGCCTTTCATTTCTGCTTGCTAGTGGGCATTTTTTGTCTTATAAATATCTTGCCAACACAGGCAATAAAGAAAAGCACATATCAGTGGCATTCTGTTTTCCCACTCCTTTACTTAGATTTACATTCCCAGGAGGGATGTGGTGTGCCTTCCAAGTTATCTCAGGATCTTACGCCATTCAGGTTGCTATAATAAAATACAGTCATTCTTTGGTATCCTTGGGAGATTGCTGATAGGGTTTCCTGTTGGTAGAAAAATCCATGGATGCTTAAGTCCCTGATATAAAATGGTGTAGTATTTTCATATAATCCATGTACCTCCTCCTGTTACTTAAACTCATCTTTTGATTACTTATAATATCTAGTAGAATGTAAATGCTATGTAAATAGTTTATACTACATTGTTTAGGAAATAATGACAAGAAACAAAGTCTGTTCATGTTCAGTACAGACATAATTTTTTAAAATATTTTCTACCTTGCAGGTGATTGGTTGAATCCATAGATATGGAACCCATAGACATGGAGAGCTGGCTGTACCACAAATTGGGGGGCTTATAAATAATAGAAATTTGTTTCTGACTGTTCTGGAAGCTGGGAAGTCCAAGATCAAGGCACCAGCAGATTCAGTATCTAGTAAGGGTCTACTGTCTAGTTCAGAGATGGTGCCTTCTCGCTGTGCTCTGACGCGGTGGAAGTTAAGAGATCTCTCTAGTTCTTCTTTTATAAGGGCGCTAATTCCATCAGGAGGGCTCCACCCTCATTACCTAATCTCCTCACAAAGGCCTGGACTCCTAATACCATCATTTTAGGGGTTAGGATTTCAACACATGAATTTTTTTTTTAGATTGTAGTACTCAGGAAACAATTTTAACAAATAATGTGCCACTTTAGCCACAGAGCCTGTTATGTCCCCTTTCTTTCTTCCTGGCTGCCAAAGGAAAATAATACAACTATGTTAAATTTCAGTTTTAGTCTCAACTCAAATCAAAATACTGATTTCTTTGAGTCTTAGCATTCTGTGCATTGAACTACCAGTTCTTTCTGTTCCGTTTTTA
The DNA here is from genome assembly GCA_963575035.1 of Avahi laniger. NCBI lineage: Eukaryota > Metazoa > Chordata > Mammalia > Primates > Indriidae > Avahi > Avahi laniger. Next base: position 12,377 of record CAUYSK010019117.1, on the reverse strand, counting down.
AAAGAGAATAGTGTTTTTCTCCAATCTTAGTCATATTTGCATATTTTATGTAAGATGCTATATAGCATTTAATTGTTTGTTATATTGCAAAGGTTATCAAGCAGAATTCTAAAACTGGTGAGTCTTTAGAGGCAGCAATTCTGCAGAGAACTCTATTATGAAAAACACAATTGTTTTCAGCTTTAATCGACCTTTGACTTACTGTGAGAAGTCAATCAAGAACTAAATTGTATGAACTTATTATAAATCAGGCTTCTCTATTAAGATGGTATTTAATTTACAGGCAGTATCATTAGAATAAATATCTTCACATATTATGCAGTATCTAATAGCATAACGTAGAAATGGATTCTGATCCTGTTTTTTTGAAGTTATTTCTTAATAATCTGGTATCATTTGGGTTAGCTGAAATGCACAAATAACATGGTTTAGACATCTTCAATGAAGTGTTGACGTGTTCAGGTAAACAATTGCAAACAGATACCAATGTAGCCATACATACCTTAATAAGAATCTATCTATCTATTTATTTATTTATTTTTGGTTCACAAGTTTCCTTTCAACACAGTTATTTAGAGATTGTTGTTTTTTAATTATGTGAATGCATGTATCTCTAAAGTAGAAGCCAGAAACTTTCCATTCCAGTGTCAGTGTACCTTGAGCCCAGACAGGTAACCCAAGCTCCATCTAAAGCTGCAATATTGAAACTAGAGATATAAAGTGAGAGCAGTTATAGCCACATGCAGAAGAATGAAACAGGATCCATATCTCTTACCCCTCACAAAAATTATTTCAAGATGAATAAAAGACTTAAATGTAAGGCATGAAACCATAAGAATTCTAGAAGAAAATGTGGGAAAAACTCTTCTAGATATCTGTCTAGGCAAAGAATTCATGAAGATGAACCCAGTGGCAATCACAGCAACAATACAAATAAATAAACAAACAAACAAACAAATAAATAAATAAATAAATGGGACTTGATTACATTAAAGAGCTTGTTCACAGCCAAGAAAATAATGAACAGAATAGACAACCTACAGAGTGGAAAAAAATATTTGCAAGCTATACATCTGATAAAGGGCTAATAACCAGAATCTACAAAGAACTCAAGCATCTCGACAAGAAAAATTAAAAATAAAAAAATAAAAAAATGGACAAAAGACATGAACAGAAGCTTTTCAAAAGAAGATAGACAAATGGCCAATCAACATATGAGAAAATTCTCATCTCCAGTCACTAGGGAAATGTAAATTAAAAACATAATGATATATCACCTTACCTCTGTTAAAATCGCTTTTATTAAAAAGTCCAAAAATAACAGATGCTAGTGTGAATGCAAAGAGAAAGGAATGTTTCTACACTGTTGATAGGACTGAAAATTGGCATCACTTCTTTGGCAAACAGCAGAGAGATTCCTTGAAGAACTAACAGTGTACCTACCATTTGATCCAGCAATCCCACTGCTGAGTATTTATCCAAAAGAAATAAGTCAATTTATCAAAAATACACCTGCACTCAAATGTTTATTGAAGAAAAATTCACAATTGCAAAGATGTGGAATCAACTCCAGTGCCCATCAATTCATGAGTGGACTAATATGTATATCATGGAGTTTTTCTCATTCATGAAGAAGGATGACTTAATGTCTTTTGTAACAATTTGAATGGAACTAGAGACCACTATCCTAAGTGAAGTATAGAAAAATGGAAAAAAAAAATACCACATGTACTCATTATTCAGTTGATACTAACTGATGAGCACACATGTGCATAGAGGGAAGTAAGACTTAAGGGAAATCAAGCGGTGGCGGGGAGGAAAGGATGTGTGAAAACCTATCTAACAGGTACAATGAACACTATCAGGGTGATGGGCACCCTTATTACCATGACTGAAGCATATGAAAAGTGATTCATGTAACCAAAATATTTGTACTCCTGTAATACTTTTAAATTAAAAAAAAAACGAGGCACGGCACAGAATCCTCCTGGAGGGATCCAGCTTCCAGGGACACCCAATTTTCAGAGGTTGACATGTCACAGTGAGAGACTGTGCCTAGTGGGAATGTCAGTGGTGTCACCAAAGACCAGTCCTGAAATATATCATACAAGATTCCAAAGGAGTAGGCTGGATCTCTACTCCACCAGTATCCCTGCTAGCTTTCAAATGACAATTAAAGCATTTTTCTTAAAAAGAGAGTAGGTTTCTGTTGTTTGCTGAACATATCAATTAATATGCTGATGAACTGATAACTAAACATTATTTGCATTTTTGGTGTATAATATTAACATTTTACATATCCCAACAATTCTTTCAGTTATATAGAAATGTATTTTGTTTTATTTTATTTTATTTAATTTTTGACTACTTGCAAGGAACAATTTATTCTCTAATAATTCTGTGACAGGGTTTCTAAACATGGGTTTCAGACCACTTGAGTAAGAATCATCTGTGGTCTAGGGGCCCTGCTACAGACATTTTGAATTAGAATTTCTGAGGGTGGGTCCTGAAATTCTAATCTGAAGAAGGAGGAGAAAGAGAAGAAAGAGAAAAGACTATGGCCATTCATGTAACATCATCTTTCCTAACTTCTTGAAGTCTTCCACATCTGAGAGTTAGCTCATCCTCCTGTCATGTTTTCGGATCTGGAATGTCAGATCTTGGCATGTTCATGCGTGAAGAATGACCAGATGCACCAAAGTAACATGAGCAGAAAAATGATGTTTATTGAGGACAGAAAGATAAGATTACCAAGGAAGAGCAAGATATAGGTTTACAGAGGGTGATCCATACACCACAGATGATGATTGGACCCATTGTCTCAGCAAAAAAAAAGAGACTTTGGCTATGGCTTGGGTCTTATTTTATTGTATCTAGATAAGGATTTCCCTGTGGTTCAAACATCACCATGGAACCACTTTGATTGGACAGTTGGGAGTTGCATGTCTTGCAAGCAAGTGGGTTACTAAGTTACTAAGCATGTGGGTTATTCTAGCCAGGACCCTGACTTTGTTTTTCTCAAGCAAAAAAATTACATCTTGACTAAATTTACCCAGCTTCCAAAACTTCAGAGTGTCCTTCCTTCCCTTACCAGCCAGTTTTATTGGGGACATCCACAACAGGAGAATAATCCCCTGGTGGGCCTAAGGAAACATCTTGTCCCACCTTGTGGCACACACCTGAGGCAGCATTACACTTCAGCCACAGGTCGGGCTCCCTAATCCTGGAAAAGATCAATTCCTCATTAGCTCACCCCTTAATTAATTCCTTACTTGGAGCTACTTTAGCAGCCCAGGAAGCTGAATGACATGGTATCAGATTCCAGGAAAGAAGACACCATGCCACCAATGAATCAGCTCCTATTTTGCTAGCCAAAATCAAATTTGCTGCCTAACTTCCTCCAAAGTGGGGGATATACCGGATGTGCAGCACCCAAGCATACTGGGTGTCAATACTTTCCAATACTCCCTTATTGAAAAGGCTGCTGCTCCCTGGTCCTAGTGTATCCAGATATTCAGATTGCCTAGGATTCAGCCACCTTGCCTTTTCCCTTGCACAGCTGGGGCCCCCTACCTACATGGGCACTTCCCTTAAATCCCCTTTTTGCCTTTATGGGAACGGCAGCCACTGCCAGAGTAGTCACAGGAGGCACTTTCCTGGGCCTAGAGAAGTCTTTGGCCATGGAGGTAGCATGACGCCTGATGAAAACCTGTCATGCACTTGCTGTCTTACAAGGACAGTTAGATTTGTTGACAGGGATTTCTTTGCAAGACAGGCAGGCTCTTGATCGTTTAAGTGCAGCAGAAGAGGGCACCTGCTTGTTCTTAAAAGAATGGTGTTGCTTCTATGTTAATGGGTTGGGACAGGTTCAAGACAACCTTAGTGCCATCCTAGAGTCCACCTCTAATCTCCAGTCACAAGGTGAGACCTCTAGGCCCTAGTGCAAGTCCTTAATAATTCCCTTGGTCACCCCATTACTCTGCATCCTGGGAATTCTTACATTGGGACCAATCCTCATACATTTTCCAACTAAATTTATTTCATCTCCTTAGAGGCCATCAAGCTACAAATGGTCCTATGTTCTCTGCCGGCCCTGGCACCTACCTCATCTTCACACCTACAACTATAACAATCTACTGAGAACATGTACTGAAGTCCCCTGGAAAGACTCCTGCAGAACCTGTAAGAGGCTATCCTAATAGAGATTGTTGTTCCCACTCAGCAGGAAGTAGAAGATGAGTTGATGACTCTACCCAATGATTTGGGCCTCTAGAATAGAGAGTGGGAAAATATCAAGCAGATGGTGAGGGATTCTAGATCTCCTAGGGATGAAAGTAGATGTCTTGTCTTGGTGCAATTGCCCTACCTGGGAAGAAGGACAAGGGTGGGTCCCAGGCCCCTGACTTGGTCCTGCTCCACCTTAATCCTGTCCCAAGCAACTGCCATGCCTGGGGTAGGAGGAAATGCCTTATGAATCAGCCAATCAGAACTTAACATGCCAACTGCAAAAGAATGCATAGTGGTCCCTACACCATACGCCTTGCAGCATAGGTATGATAGAGTTGGAAAGTGACCTGGAAATATATTTTAGAAGCAATTTGTCTTTTATGTTATTCTTTGCGTCTTTGGTCTGACATGGTGAATGTAAATTATCCAGGGAATAATATCTAGAAAATACAAGGAACTTAAACAGCTCAATAGCAAAAATATTAAATAGTCCAATTTGAAATCAGCAAATAAGTTGAATAGACATCTCTCAAAAGAAGTTACACAAATAGCCAGCAAGTATATGAAAAAATGCTCAGAATAACTAATCTTCAGGAAAATGTAAATCAAAACCACAATGAGATATCATCTCACCTCAATTAGAATGGCTATTATCAAAAAGACAAAAATAGTAAATGCTCTTGAGGAGGTAGAAAAAGGGGAACTCGTATACATTGTCAGTGAGAATGTAAATTAGTACAGGCATTATGGAAAACGAAATGGGGATTCCTCAAAAAACTAAAAATAGAACTACCATATTATTCAGCAATACCATATTGGATCTAACCTCATACTATCCAAAGGAAAGGAAATCAATATGTCAAAGAAATATCTGTACTTTCATGTTTAACACTGTCAACAACAGGCATGCTATGGAAGCAACCTAAGTGTCTATCCACAGATGAATGGAGTAAAAAAATGTGGTACATGTACATGATGGAATATTATTTAACCATAAAAGGAACAAAATTCTGTCAATCATGCCAACATGGATGAACTTGAAGGGCATGAAGTTAAGTGAAATTAACCAGACAAAGAAAGATAAATATTACATGCTCTCACTTATATCTGGAAGCTAAAAAATGTTTATCTCGTAGAAGTAGAGAGTAGAATTGTGGTTACCGGTGGCTGGGGAAGTATTGATCAAAAGATGCAAAATTTCAGTTAGATAAGAGGAATAGATTCGAGAGATCTATTGTACAACATGGTTGCTATACTTAATAACTATGTATTATATTCTCGTTATAAGTTTTTTAGAAATCTTAAAAAAGATGTTCATTACTTTGATTAATTTAAGACAAATAAATATTTTTTGTTTGAATAAAAAAGAGTGTTTTCTCCTTGGAAATGTTTCTCAGTGAAAGAAACATTTACAATCAGAATTTAAGGATGGTTATTGCACTATTAAGCTTTTATTTTGCCACTGTGGTCATGGCCTCTAAATCTTTATTTTTACTTAACTTGGAAAATTCACCCAACTTGGGAAATTATGAGTTTTATTAGCTATCAGCTTGGAGAGTGGCAGATATGCCGGGCTACTCTGGTGGCCAGCAACAGAAACCAGCTCTGGTTAACTTGGACTAGGGAATTTATTAGAAGGGGGTGGGTTAGGGTTACTGTTTGGAAGGACATTCCAAACATTAGACTTCGAAATGATGATGGTGTCTCAAGGAGGAGGCAGTGGACAACTGCTAAAGGAATCCTGGTGGTAGGAACCCGTGGACAGACAGGTTTCTCTGGCCCCACAGGTGGGACGCATCTCCTCCAGCTTCCTTCTTCCACTGAATTCTAGATACTGATTCCTGGGTCCACAAGTCTCATTGGCCTAGCTGGGGTATGGCAGGATCGTCCTCTTATCATACATATAGATGTAGCCTAAAAGTGATTTATTGTGCTCTTGTACTTTTGTGGTCATGTCTCCTGCTTTTCTGAAAGTTGCATGGTGTAGTACAGATGGCCTAGCCTTGTAAAAGAAGCCCGGATTCTCTGGGATTGTGTCTGCTTCTCTTTAGTTCAAACTGCCAGGGATCTTATACTTGACACTCTGCAGGGGACTGTCAAAGGTAAATGAATGAGTACGTGCCTTTGCCTTCACTTACTGCTGTAGAAAAACCATCCCTATGCTCACTAGGAAGATGTCAGAAAACTTTTCTCAGTCCTCAGCTTACCAGCACTTGTCACAGTTGATCACTCCCTTTTCCCTGACATGCTTTTATCATCTGGCTTTGGGATTTCACACTCTCCTGGTTTCTTCCTACGTTCCTGGCTTCTGCTTCTCAGCTTCATTTGCTCTTTCTTCTCTTCCCTGTTTCCGTAGTGTTAGGGCACCCAAGGACTCTGTCCTTTCTTCTTTCCTCTTTTTCGTCTGCCCCCTCTCCCTAGAGATGTCATCCATTCTAATAATGCTTTAAGTGCCTTCTACACACTGGTGATTCCCAAATGACTCTCTGTGTTACGCCTACTGTGTCTTACTGTCTACTCGGTTTTGCCACTTGGATGTCTTTTGGAGCTTCTTGTCTCCTCTCACCCTGACACCCCTATACCAGCTCCTTCTGGAATCTTCCCAACTCTGTTAGTGACAGCTCAGTCCCTACAATTGTTCAGTCCCCAAATCTTTTTTCTCTAATGCCCTGCATCAGCTCCATCCCTAAGTCCTGCCAACTTTGCATTAAAAACCGCCTGGAGTCTGCCACTGCCACCACCACTCTCGCTTGGGTGTTGCAGCAGGCTTCTGATCACTTTCCTTGCTTACCTTCATGCTAGTCCTGAGTGATCTGGTTGAAACCAAAATTATGTCACCCCTCTGCCCCATGCCTAAGGCAACCGTGCATTCCACTAGTTTACCTGGAACAGCCCTGGTCTTCTTCTGTGTTCCTAGTGTCCCATCGAGTTTAGCATTTTTACCAACAGAAATGCCAGAATTTGAAATAATAAAGTATGTGGTCATTCTGTCTATACCTTCAGTTGCTCCCCTTCTCTCTTTGAGAAAAAGATAAAGTCCTCCACGTGGTCTATAAGGCCCTGGAGCACCTGGCTCCTCAGTTACTTTTCTGACTTACTGTTTTACCGCTTTCCTCTATTCCTCCATTGAAAGCATGAGGGCGTTTTTTGGTGGTTGTTCTTCAAACACAGTAGGGGCTCAGTCCTGCCTCAGGGCCTTTGCACTCGCTCTTGCCCTGTCCAGTGTGCCTTTCCCTAGATGGCGTCATGCTGTTCTCTTCTTGACGCAGGTCCATAGCTGAACGTCAGCAACCCTCAGCGAGGCCTTCCCTGACCACGCTATTTAAAGCCGCTATCCCCTTTCTCCCGGGATCCCTGTCCCCCTTGACTGCTTTATTTTTCCTCATTGCTGTCATCATCATGTCTATATTTTGCTATTTACCTTGTTCCCTTTCTGTGCGCCATCAGTATAAACGCCTTAAACCGCCCCCGACCCCAAGGCAGGGACTTTTGTCTGTTTTGTTTGCTGCCAGTGCCTAGAACAGTGCCTGGCACAAAGAAGGAAGGTACTTAGACATTTTTATTTAGTGAATCAGTGAGCAAAAATAGTATTGGGATTCCTGTCTAATATCAGTTATAGCTAAAATTGTTGTCCGAAAGTGGTAATTCCAAAATAATTTAAACAAGAGGATCATTTATAAAGATGGATTTGTTAGTACAATTTCTGAATTTTGGCTTTTTGGATCGGTGATAACAATGTTTTAAAAAAATTCTGAAAACTGTGTTTCTACTTCCCCATTCTCCAAATTTACAAAATTGTCATGTCTTCTGTGAGGCTATGCAAAGCTATTTTTAGTAGTTTGTTGGATTGGCTTTACTTTAACTATATGTTGCTATATCCAAAAAAGTTCTCATAGCAATTAGTGACTACAATTATTAATAGAAACTATAATAGACTTTAAGTACTTATTCCCAGAAGCTTCTCTGTGCTGCGCCATAAATAAATTTGAAGCCATCTTGATGAATGGTAGCTAGTTTGTATTTAAATTTTCTTCTGAATGGGAATAAGTAATGGGAAGGACAGAGACCAAAATAGCTTGGCTCCATGTTCAACAGATATGCGATAACCTTAGAGAAAACACACACAAAAAAACACACAGTATTAGAGGCACCAAATTTGTGGATATTAACACGAATGTTTTCAGGAGTTGTTAGTGAGAATTGCTCGACTCTTAAATAAGATAGAAAAAAGATCTCACTCTATTCATAACATATTTGGATACTTTATGAGCCTTTAAATCAGAGGAAACTTAACTCTTAGGGATTGGTGGTGGTGGATAGCACACAAGCTCAGGAAACAGCCTGGCTGAGTCATTTCCAGGCTTTGCACTTTAAAGCTATGCGGCCTTGGACAAGTGACCTCACCTCTCGTGGCTCAGCTTTCTCTTGTGAAAAATAGGAGTGATGATAGTACCTATCACATGAGGTTGTTTTGAACCTTCAATGAGATACTGCATATAAAGTATAATGCAAGGCCTGGCACAAAAAATAATGTCAAATATTATCATTATCATTACATACATTTTCCCCTGAGCAAATAGATCTCTGTTTACACTCATAGGATTTATAATCATTTTTCTCTTAACGTTATATGCTTGTGATATGGACATTTTTCAAAAATATAATTTTAGTGGCTGAATAATATTCTGTTGTATGGCTGTGACATAATTTAAAAATTTATAAATGACATTTTAGATGTTTTCATTCATAAACATTATGATGAACATCTTTGATTGTCTTGCACAATTTGGTAAAATTCTTTCCCCAAGTTGTGGTTTTATTTTTATTTTCATCCTGAATTTTATATGCATATCATGTTAATAAATTTATGAACAGGCATATCTTTATTTCTTTTGTTCTGTCATAGTTGTTTTTGGGCTTAGAATCTTTTCTTAATCAGATACCAGGTAAATATTCACATAAATATTTTCCCTATCTTACTGTATTTTAAATTGTGGATTATAGTAACTCTTGTGCATTGTTGGTGGGCTGATCTCATTTGTTTATGTTTCTTTTCTTGTGGGGCAAGGGGTTCCCCTAGGACCAGACAGCACTCTCTGTTGTTCCAGTAACCTCTGCCATTCCCTGCTTTGTCCTAGCCACTGTTAGAATTGCTACTGAAACAACTGTTTCATGCACCATATGGATTGGATTATTGCTACTGATTGCTGTGTTGCCAGATGCCTTTACTTAAGCTTTCAGGGGACCTTTGCCTCTTTCAACAGGTTGACTCTCCTGCACAGAATTCTTTTTGGGATTCTAACATTCTCAACTGTGAAACCCAACTGGATCTGAGTAACTGCTGACATCACGCATGCTGTCTTTTGCTGATGGTCCCTCTTTTCTGGTGTCAATCATAAAAGCATTTCTATCTAATCTTGTAATGCACTTACACACACACACACACACACACACACACACACACACATGCTGTCTGGAAAGTATCCAGCCATTGTATCCATGGCTGGATACTTTCCGACAGCCCTCTTACATAATCTTACTCCCACACATATCAGCTGTGTGCAAAGCATCTATCTCTTTATCAAAGAAAATATTAATAAGCCACAAAGGGAACACACAAGAAATGCAAACTGGGTTGGTTTCTTTTTCTTTCTAATTTAGCTCTCAAGCTATTCCTGCCGCTCTCATTTTTATCTTGTAAGCCTCTGTCTGACAGTGATGCTGTATCTCATCATGGTGTTCTCTTTTCCTAAATCTAGTAATGTTGAACTTCAGGAATCCTCAATGGATTACTGACCCTCTATTCCAAACAGACACCAGGTGACGAATGCCAATTGTGATATGGGATCTGCCCATACCTCGGCTGCATACCAGCCTTGACAGTGCTTCTCAGTGGGACAGTGCCATACCTCTTTGCTCTGTAATTCTGAGAAATACCGTAGAATTTGTTGGGAAGATTTAGAAATTGTGAGATCTAGAGAAATCCTCTGATATGGTCCTCAGGACTGTGCCCTTCCAGTGTGAAGAAGGAAATTAATCTCTAAATTGAATCTCTTACTTGCAAGCGATCTGTGTTTTTATCTGCATATATACATGTAGACATGAATGGAATCAAACTATACTAGCACGGTTGGCTTTCCTCACTTAGCTATACATTTTCAGTATCCTTCCATGCCAAGAAATGCAGAGTTACAACTTCATGTAGTATTGCATTGTATGGATGTACACAAAAGTACTTAAATCCTTCTAGTATTCAAGTTTTGGATAATATATACAACATTGCAAGACATTTAAAAATTTGTGTTCATTATTCATTCATTGATGCCCAAATGCCTTCATAGCATAAATTCCTAGAACTGAAATCTCCAGTTCAAAATTTATTAATACATTCAGGCTGTTGACACATACTGCCACATTGTCCTCCAAAAAGATTCTATTAGTTTGCATTTTGTCCAGCAGCCTGTTTGCATGCACATACCAAATGCTGGGTGATAGAATTCTTTTTAGTTTTTGATAAATTTGTAGATTTAAAAAAGGTATTTTATAATTGTTTTATTTTTACTGCTTTGACTACTAGAGGGATTGAATACTTTTCTGATGTCTCATTACTAATTTTGCATGTGTGTATGAATTATCTGTTCAATCCTTTACTTATTTTTAAATTTTAAGGTTCTTCTTTTTCATAGTGAAGAACTCTTTTTCATTAGTAATCCTTTGTAATATATGTTACAAGTATTCTTTTCCCAGTTTGTCCTTTATCTTTTTATTTTTTTATGTAGCCAAATGCATCAATTGCTTCCTTCACATGGAATGAGCGTGGCACAGCGTGTAGTAGTATGGCTTCTGGAATCAGACATGCCTGGATTCTAATCCTGGCTCTGTTACTTTTTTAAAAAAATAGTTGATTTGTATTATTTGTGGTAGTTATATTCTATAAAGACTCTGAATGCTGAATTAGTGAATACTGAACCACTGCTCTTAGAGGAAATATAAAGTTAGGTTCCTGTGAGCCTCTGGTCACATTTTCATCAACCAATCAATACATAACCTTGTTTTACGTGTGAGTCTGTTTAAAGACTCCTTATTAAATGTATATTGTTGATTCATTAATGTTGAACTCATGACCAATAGCACTATAACTCACACCTGAATGTATTGCCTATAAAGCCCATCACAACCTTCTTGTACTTAGAAACTCTAGACAGCACTTCAGCACTATGCTTGGGAGCCATTAGTAAACAGTGAAATCACCAAAAATGCAAAAATGTAGCACCAAGTAGAGAGTGAAAAGGACATTACAGTATGAAAGCTGAAAAAGAGAGCAGCCTTGTTTCACCTCAGCTGGGAATGTTGCATATTGGATAACTCAAATTTTTTGCCACTCTGCATGCATATGTTTGCAAAATATTCATTTTGGAGTTACAAATAAATTAACAAATAAGGAATCCATGAATAATGAGGATGGACTGTATGCACTGAGTTGCTTAACCTGAGTCCCCTTTCTTTAAAGGTACTTGACCTCTTTAAGTCTCCTTTATGTGTAAAATGAAGACTTACATCATAGTGACATGACAATAAATGAGATAATGTATGCTTGGTATATGGTAAGCTGGTGAATATTAGCTGCTATTATTGTTGTATGGTTTCTGGCTTCAGTATTAATGCATAGAAAAGCTTCCTGATCCTCAGGTTACAAGAGCACTCTCATATCCTTTTCTCCTAGTACTTTTATAATGTTTGTTTTTTGCACTTAACTCTCAAATTCGTTTGAAATTTATTTATGTCTAGGAAGAGTGATACAGATTTATTTTTTTCCTATATTTTCTGCCAGTTTTCCCAGTATCATTTATTGAATAGAACATTTTTCTCCCATAATTCCTAAGTATTCTATTCTATAGTACAAGTGATCTTTTTGATTACATCTTCTAATTGGCTATTCTAGTATATAGGAATGCTATTGATTTTTATATATTTTATATTAATATCTAGACATCTTATTTAACTCTGAATGCTTTTAAAAATAATTTGGGGGGTTAATTTTCTTTATTTTTAAGAAGTATTTTTTTTTTTTTTTTTTTTTTTAAGAGTAGAAAACAATTTGCAGGGGGGGGTGCCGTGGGGGGCCCCAAGAGACAACCAACCCCAAAAAA
>CAUYSK010019113.1:0-25430 GCA_963575035.1 Avahi laniger | reverse complement strand
CTAACTCCAGTGAGAATGGCCTCTATCAAAAAGGCCCAAAATAACAAATGCTAGAGTGGATGTGGAGAGATAGGAACACTCTCGCACTGCTCGTGGGACTGAAAATTAGTACAACCCCTGTGGAAAGTAATTTGGAGATGCCTCAAAGGGCTAAAAATAGAAATACCATTTGATTCAGCAATCCCACTGCTAGGCATCTACCCAAAAGAAAAAAAGACATTCTATAATAATGACATTTGCACTCAAATGTTTATAGCAGCACAATTTACAATTGCAAAGATGTGGAATCAACCCAAATGCCCATCAAGACATGAGGGGATTAATAAAATGTGATATATGTATACCATGGAATACTACTCAACTACAAAAAACAATGGTGAACTAGCACCTCTTATATTATCCTGGATAGAGACTGAGCCCATCCTTCAAAGTAAGTATCACAAGGATGGAAAAACATGCACCACATGTACTTGCCATCAAACTAGTACTAATTGACCAACACTAAGGTGCTCACGTGGTAGTAATACTCACTGGGTGCCAGTCAGGTTGGGTGGGTTGGAGGGGATTAGAGCTGGTGGGGTGGTAAACCCACAGATAATGGAGATGGGATGCACTGTATGGTGGAATGTGTCCACCTGTGGCCCTGGCTTGAGCGAGGCAAATGCATTTCATGTATACAAAATGTTTGTACCCCCATGATATCCTGAATTTAAAAAAAATAAAAAAATAAAAAAAGTTTGAAAAGAAATGCACGATTTAGTAGGAGAAATAATATAGCACATAGTCTTGGTTTCTGGGATCTAAAGAAGAATGACTCCCATTTTTGATCAGTGCATAGCAACATTCTAGTTCCATACTGAGCCACTTACTGTCCTCAAAGCCAGAGAACATTATGAAAAAATTTAAAACAAATAAAACAAGCAAACCCATTTAAAAATATATTTAAACAAAAAAAGCTAACAAATTTATGTACACTAGGTGTACATGGCCTATTTCTAAATATAGCAGAATAAGCAGAGAAAACTAAAAAGGTAAATTACATTTGTTGGGAATAGACAGGACAAACATAGGGCAGATATTCGAAATTATATCAGATATACATACTCAGACAAAGGTGGCCTAGGAATGAATGAGAATTGGTATGAACAGTGGTGACAACAAATAGGCGTGCAGGAATGGGTATAGGCAAAATAGAGAAATAATTGAGATAGAGATGGAGATGAAGGGGGGTACCTAGGAAGCACAGAAATATATATTTATGGAAGTACTATTATATTTATTAAAAAGAAAGTCCATCCAATCAAAGTAGAGATAGTATCCCTTGCTGTCCATAGGTCAGTGGTGAAGAACCCAGGAAAATTCAAGGCCTTGGGTAAAAGTAATCTCTGGCTAGATTAGGGGCTGAGAATCAGGGGTGGCCTGGCCACAAAGAAGCACCATTTGTAAAGGAAGTATCCCTTATTTTAGCTACACAGGACGGAGCCGGTTAGATCACCAAGAAATGTCAAAACCTGCACTGACTGGTCCTTCGGTCACTTCTCAGGATTTGTCATTATTGCTGTATAGGAAAACTCATCAAAGATATAAGTGACAAAAAAACAAACAACCAAACAAAAAAACTCATAAGAATTATTTCCAATCAAAGATACTGTTAATAAAAAAAGAACAAAGAGGAGAAGGGGAGATAATTAAGTAAAACAAAAGCAGCAAAATATCTCTGAAGATGAAAAATTCATGCAGAAAATTATGACACAGGAAATTTGTGACCCAAATATACAAGTCTTTTTAACTATTTTAAGATTTTAATTGTAAATATAAAGGAAGGCCACAGAACAGTAGGGGGTTCCATAAGCACAGAGGAAAGATATGGCCAGGTAACATAGATAACATGAGACTGTGGCCAAACAACAAAGTTGAACCTGGTAGAACTGGTTAAATTTTGAGACAAATAGAAGAACGTACCATATAATTATAAAGTAAAGGCTATGCTACAAAGAACAAAATAAAACAGATGCTAAAAATATGCAAAGAAGTACCTGAAGGTTAAAATAAAAATTATGATCAAATTTAATAAAAAATAGATATAAAAATAATTTTTTAAAAAAGCAATCTATAGATAAGACTGGCAAAGAAGTTGCAACATACTCATATTTGAAATCCTGTAAAAGATAAGCAAAACACTGGAATGGAATGAATACTCAAAAATATAATTTAAAAATATTTCCTAAAATAACAAAGAATATCATTGTACATATTTAAAAAATAGAACACATTATATTCTAGGAAAAATTGACCCAGAACAGAAACATATTTTATTAATCTGATTAGGTTTTAAATAAAAATAAAAATAAAATTCTTTGACCATCTAAGATTGATTTATTTGTCCAGATAAGATTAATTTTCTTTAAGGGAAGTAATCATATATTTTGGTTTTTCTAGGACTGTTGCTGGCTCAAATCTTGTGCACTGTCCAATTTTTAGTTATTTTCTCTTTCAAAAGAGCTCCCCTTTGAAAATAAATTGCAAAATTAAGTTGGTAGCATGCTTCTCACAACTTTTAATGTTTGTAGACAGTAAATACCTAGTACTAAGAAGTTTATAGAAAGAGGGCCAAGTGTCCTGTATTCAGGAAAGCTCTCCTTCTAGTATAAAGCCTACACACGTCCCATTTTGAAGTTCCAAGAACTCAGGGAATATATTTCCTGTAATGACTCTCTCATCAGTTTCTTAGATCAAGATCAGCAAAATATGGTCTGCAGGTCAGTTCAGGTCCCTTGTCTAATTTTGTAAATAGCTTTATTGGAGCATCCGTTTAGTATACATATTGTCTTATAGCTTCTTTTGCACTACAACGTGAGAGTTAAATACTTGTGTCAGACATCACATGGCACCCAAAGCCTAAAATATTTACTATCTAGCCTTTACTGAAAAACATTTGCTGGCCCCTTTCTATAATAATAGTTCCACCCTAGAATTTGGGAATCCTTAAAGTGAATTGATAGCAATCCTCACAAATATTATATTTATCAAATAATTTTATTATTCTCATTTTGAAAAACCAGAGTGTTAACTACCAAACCATAATACTTTCTACTTTATTAATTAGTATGATTTTTCAGAATATGTTAATATTTTCTGTTCTTAATTTGGTACGCTTAAACTCATTTAACTGTATTAAATATATTGAAATATGCATTTTACCACAATTTGATACAATGGAACAGATTCCTTGAGGTGTAACATATTAAGTCTCTTTCCAAAGTTTCTAAATTAGCAGAGCAGCCGCTGCCAAATGATGAAAAACAATTCTTGTTTGCACTCCCAGCAATTGTGAGACAGAGAACACAGCTTCTGCAGCACTCTCGTCACCTGCTGGCTCAGGAGCAGAGAAAAGGTTTTAATAAAGATCTCCCACCTAGGCTATTTCATGCCAGCATCAGCCTGCTGAATCAACTTAAACAATACATGCTTTATCTAGGCCCTAAATTATATGTCTCAGCATTAGTATATGAATAGTAACTTCACTTTCCAAAGTAAATATTTTGAGTATATCACAATGCCACATTTTCTTATTAATTCTTTTATGTTTATGATATACCTACCAAAAATTAAGGTAGCATCTCCTGTTCAAAATCTAGTAGCCATATTAAAGTATTCTTTTACATCTAATTGTAATACATAAAGCACAAAATGCTTTGGAATAAAAAAATTTAAGAATGAGATGTGAAAGAAAGATAACCAAAGTTTCTAATTTGAAATAAATTTAGAACTTTGACAGAAAGTGGGAATTTCTAAATAAAATCTAGGGAAGTTTATTTTCCCTAATTTCTATTAATAAGAGCCTTAGTTGACCTCTATAGCAGCCTTTGTTAAAAAAAAAATAAAGGTTTCATATATGAAATAATTAAAAATATATTTTCACAAATATTCAAGTCTCTCTTACAGATTATATTATTCTACTTAGAAATTTAATTATACCTAACTAATATCTTTGTTTTTTAAGTCAATTAAATTTTCTTCTATATGAAACTGTATTAAATATTTAAGTACCTATATTGTTTATATAAAAATAAAGATTTCCAAAATATTAGACTTGTTTAAATCTAATACATAAAATTAAAAATGAGGAAAAATATCGTTTTCTTATATTTTTCAGTATTGTTTTTACACATAAACTACAAATTAAAAAAATAAATTGAAACTAAAAAACTAATCAGTGAGATATTCTAACATGCCAGATTATTTTTTAAAATCATATTTCAAAGTAACCACATAGTATGAATGTCTTTCTCAGGATATCTCCATGGTTAAACTTTCCTAGTAAAACATTTTGTTTTGTAATAGCTATATTTCATAGAATATAATTCTCTTTCAAGATAAAATTTTAAACCAGATCATAAAAATGTATAATTATATCTCCAAAAGTCAATATGACATACATAACAAAATAAATGTTACATTCAAAATGTAACTGTTAAAAATTTGAATAGTGTCTTAAAAAATATCTTTTGAGTATCAACAGAGATATTCCTCTCAGCTATTGCTGCTAAGAGGATCACATAACTGTATAGAACAACTTCTTGTTAACCGCAATATTAGTACTTTGATAATCAAGAAGCAATATTTTCAATGATCAAGAAGCAAAATTTTAGCATTTTTGTCTTAATATGATAGTTTATTATTAATATATAGGTATGTCTGTGGTTTAATCAAGTTTTAAGAAGTGTTCAGGTGGCAATGGGTTTATATGTAATATATTATAATAGATTTCTATTAGAAATAATGGGGAATAAATTCTCAGTTATCCTTTTTACATAGGACATGCGATTTCAGGAACAGATTGAGTGAAAGTGGAAAAACTTGTGTTCATTCTTTTCATCATTTTTATAATCAATTACAAACATTCTTAGGGTAAAGGCATTTTTTTGTTTTCTGTAAGGGAAATATACCTTCCAAGTGAATTGGGTTTTCCATGCCAAACAAATTTGAGTTTATTTTTACAGTTGATTAATGTTGCTTATCAAAAAAAAAATGGTCAAAGAGTGAATTCACAATCTAAGTCTCTTGAGTTCAAGTTAAGACCTTCCATAATTCTTGGGTAACTTTCAACTTCATGTTCTGTGTGAAGGTGAAAATTCCACTTTTGTTTATTAACAGAAAATAGATAGTACTGAAAAATTATGATTTTAAAAATTATAGATAGTTAGAAATTTAGCTGATTGAAATACCATGAGTAAGAAAGGAATGTCTTATTCTGACATGAATAACTGAGCCACTTTAACAAAGAAAAACACCCTCAATTTCCAGACTGGGTTTAGAATCGGATAACGGGTTTCTGGACACAATATTTTACAGCCAACTTACTTTGTAATTTCATAATAAATCTAATTCTCAACCAAAGCATGGTGGTGATCCTTTTTCACATAGCCCAGTCTTGCTTTGCGATTATCGAAACACTGCTTTGTTTCAATGTTACCTGAACTCCACCTTTGTCCTAAATCCCTGTAGGATTTAGGACAAAGCAATAAATTTCAATTTGTGAATATAAATGTAATGTGATGAAAAATTATCACAATCATGTTCTATGAATAGCAATCTTAATTCTATCCTTTAAAATAGCAAAGTAATAGTATTTTTGGAAACAAAGAAAAGGAGATATTTAAATACAAATTACTATTAAATAATTAAACTTACCTATGCTACCTATGTTAGATATACAGCATTCTCATTAATGTATTCATTTATTTACTCTGATTAACGTACAGAGAAGCTTAAACCCTTAACATAAATATTTTCATAAAACTATTTTCAGTCATTGCATAGTGTAAATTATTGATGAAAATTACTGTCATAATAAATTACAATTTATGTTCATTTTAATTTGTGCCAACATCAATTGGAGTTTTAAAATATTTTGTTGGAAAAAATATTATTACTGTCTAATAATAATGATTAGAAAATCATAAATAAGAGTTTATGATTTATATTTTTATTTATGATTTATTTATTCCAATGGAGGAATAAAATTTTGAAAATTACTAAAATATTATAATGGGATACAATTATTTTTTAATATACATTTTATATAACATTGCCACATACTTGAGTGGCTGTCGTTTCATTCTGTCACAGAAAAATTCAGTGCCCCAAAGCATTGTCTATGTCATAGCCACAAGAGTTGACCTTGGTGTTGGATCTCTCCAGATTGACACAAGTACAAGTGTCCAGGCTGCCAATTCTTTTGCCTGTTGGAATCGGAAGATATCCAGTGATGAATGGTGAACTCCCCATTTATCAAATGTCACTCCATCCTTATGTATAAAACTACGAGCGTGTCTTTCAATGCACTCTCTACAGTGCACTGCAAACTGTCAACATATTGTGTGACATGCTAGGGGCGCAGGATTCACCACCATAACTGCTGAGGTAAGAATTTTGTATAAAGAATTATGCTTGATTCCCTGTTTTACAGTTTCCGTCAACCTTAGGGAAAGAGGTTAATTGTACTTAAGCCTCCTGAGTGATCTGGTATTAGTCTTACAGCAAGACGATCCTCCTAAAAGAGAAAGGAACGCAAAGCTTATGAAATAGAAGCAGCTGCCTTTGTCTCTTTTGGATTTAAATTTATGATCAAGGCATTTTTATTAAAACTAGAAAAACAATAGTAGGTATCACTGTAAAAATGTCATGCTGCGCTAAATTCGTATGCATTTTTTCAGATTATTTTATGGAATCTGACTCCATTTTTAAAATTTTAACTTAATTTTGTTTTAAAATAAGTCTGTACATTACATAGTACTTATTCAAACACTTAGCTTAATAGGGGTCACCATTTCCTGTTTCAGCTGAATCTCAATACCACACAGCTCTTCCAAAACATTGTGTCCAGCAACTTACTTTACTAGAAAAAGCCAACTCTAAAATATCCCTGAACAATCAATTAGATCTGAAACAAAGTTTAATATGGCATTACTGGCTTCAGACTCTTTACTCAGATACTTTGGGTGAACAAGAATGTTAAATGTTTTTCTAGCAGGCATTACTTTGAAAAGCAAGGATGATATCTAAACACATTTTAAAATGATAGTAAGAATTATGGTAAGAAAATAATATGACTAATTTCTATTCTTTGGTAATTTTTGAATTGGACAAGTCTACCTACTCAGTTTATAATCATGATAAAAATAATATCCTCATGCAAAATGCTTAGAATAATGTGTTTTGTGGGAACTCTGAAAAACTGAAAATGACTAAAATTAAAAAAAATAATAATGAGAGCTTTCAGGCTGGTGAAAGCATTTATGAACTGGGAGAGTGGCATTCCCCAATTCCACAGGAAAAGAAGCTCTTATTCTTGGGACCCTTATGGATCTCACCCTACGTCCCTCTTCATCTGGCTGTTCATTTACGCGCCCCGTCACAGTAAGCCTCGAAAAGAAAATGTATATAACTTTATAAAAATTGACTGGAAGAGAGAAAGTAAAAATATCAGTGTTATGAAGAAGAGAAGAGAAGGACATTGGCATGAATAAAGATACGTATCTGAGTCTCTTTATGTACCTTTCTCTACACATACAAGCAGTCATACTGACTTCCAAGCAGTACCGCTGAAAAGCGTTCATTCGAACTAACACCAGCAAGACGGCACAGTGAGAAGTCCCAGCCCTCATCTCCCCAGAGAAACACCAACAAAGGATTATCTCACAATACGTTTATGAGAACTCCAGAATTCAGTTAAGAAATTACAACACTTCTGACAAGCACAGAACCAAGAAAAATGATCTTTATACAGGTTTGAAGAACAGTTTTATTTCAGCTGTGTCAGCCTCTCCTCCAGGCTGGCACAGCTCAGTACCAAGTGAGTTCCACCAGGCCTGTGATTTCTCCTGTGGAAGAAGCAGTGAGTGAAACATGCACTGACATCCCTCAGCCTTTCAAGGGACTGCCTAAGGGGCCTACTTCTGCCACACGAAACTCGCGAAGCACCGAGGCAGCCAGCATAGGGAGAACACAAGGAGGCAGCTGAGAACAAAGAAAAGTATCAGTTACTCTCAGCAGCCTGCCCAGTGCTTCAGGACTGAGAGAAAGTGCACGACTCTAAGACTTCTCCTTCAGGAGGAAGGGAGAGAAGCGGAGCTCGTATCTAATGTCCTGGAATTTCGGTGCACTGTCCTAGGGAAAAGAAGCAGGCATCTGTCATCAGCAGGCAAAGCTCTACAGGATGGGGGATATACAACCTCAAATCTTCTCCTCAGGAGGAAGAAAAAGAAGTGGAGCTTGCACCTCATGTCTCGGTATCTTGGTCACTTCCATAAAGTCAAGGAGAAAGGGGTTTATGGTGGTCCCCATCGCTCTGCATGTTTGGAAGAAAGCACATGACCCCGAGACTCTCCCTCAGGAGCGAGGGAGAGCATTGGAGTGCATACGCAACATCTCAGCCCACCAGTGCACCGCGCTAGAGTGCAGCGGAAGGCAGCTTACTGTGGCCAGAAGGGTTCTGAGATATTGGGAGAAGGCACACGACCCTGAGAAAGGGAGAAGAGTGGAGCAGAATGCTTACGTAAAGAAATAATGGCCAAAATCTTCCTAAATATGGGGAGGGAATTGGACACCCAGATACAGGAGCTTAAAGAACCCAGTTAAGTAGAACACAAAGAAATCTACATTAGGACACATTATAATCAAATTGTCAGAAGTCAAAAGCAAAGAATAGAATTTTGAAAACAGCAAGAGAAAACGACTCATAGTGTATAGGAGAACGCCTATACGATTAGGTGAACATATCAGCAGAACTTTGCAGGCCAGAAGACAGTTGGATGATACAGTCAAAGTGCTATATGAAAAACTGTCGATCAAGACTACTATATTTGGCAATATTGTCCATTAAAAATTAAAGAGAGATAAAGACTTTCCAAGACAAACAAGAGCAAAGGGAGCTCATCACCACTAGACCTGCTTTACACAAAATGCTAGAGTGAGTTCTTCAAGTTGAAATGAAGGATGCCAAACAGCAAATTAAAGCATATGAAAGTATAAAACTCACTAATATAGGTAAATATATAAACAAATACAGAATAATGTAATATAGTATTAGTGATGTGTAAATCACATTTAATTTTATAAAAAAGTTAAAACAAAAAAAGAATAAATATAAACACAAACATCTGTTAATAAGTTTGCTATATAAAAAGATGCAAATTGTGACATCAATAATAACAAAGTATGTTCAGGAAGAAGTAATAGTGTAGAGTTTTTGTATATAATTTAAATTGCCTGAAAATAAACTATTATAACTATAAGAGGTTTTATGTAAGCCTCATGGTAACCACAAAAAGAGTACAGAATATATAAAAAAGAAAAAGAAACAAGAATCAGATAATATCATTCCAAGCATTCAAAGAAACACAAAGAAATACAGGAAAGGAGGAATAAAGAACTTCAAAAAACAGATAATAAAAAATAATAATAATGGTAAGTCCTTTATATTAGACAAAATAGACTTTAAGTCAAAATCTGTCAAAAGGGGCAAATAAGGACATTATATAATGACAAAAGGGCCAATTTTTCAGGAATTTATAACAATTATAAATACATATGTCCCAAACATTAGAACATCTAAATATATAATACAAGTATTCACAGACCTGAAGGGAGAAATACACAACAGTAAAATAACAGAGACTTCAGTACCTACTTTCCATAATGAATAGAACATCCAGACAAAAAATCAATAAGGCGACAGTGCACATGAACAGCATAACAGACCAAATGAACCCCACAGGCATAATAATATAAAGAACATTCCACCCAGTAGCTGCAGAATATGCATTCTTCTCATGTGCATGCAGGATATTCTTCAGGATAGATCACAAATTAGGACACAAAATTAACAGAGAATCTGAAGAGACTGTTGATGACTAAGGGATTTAATCAGTAATTAAAAAAAAAAAGAAAAGAAAAGAAAATAATGGCCAAAATCTTCCTAAATATGGGGAGGGAATTGGACACCCAGATACAAAATAAACAATAAACAAAAGCCCAGGACCAAATGGCTTGATCAAGGAATTCTACCAACCATTTAAAGAATTAACATTAATCTTTTTCAAATTCTTCCAAAACATTGAAGAGAACAGAATACTTCTAAACTTAGTTTGTGAGGCCAGCATTACCCTGATACGAAACCCAAATAAGGACACTATAAGAGCTGGAGTCCATTCTACTAAGTGAAGTATCACAAGAATGGAAAAACAAGCACCGCATGTGCTCACCATCAAATTGGTATTAACTGATCAACATTTCTGTGCACATATAGTGGTAACATTCATCAGGTATCGGGCAGTTGGGAGGAGGGGGAGGGGGAGGGTATATTCACACCTAATGGGTGTGGTGTGCACTGTCTGGGGGATGGACACGCTTGAAGCTCTGACTTGGGTGGGGCAAAGGCAATATATGTAATCTAAACATTTGTACTCCTGTAATACGCAGAAATAAAAGAAAAAGAAAAATTATAGGCCAACATCCCTGATGAACATAGATGCAAAAAAAAAAAAAATCCTCAACAAAATACTAGCAAACCAAATTCAACAGCCTGGGATGCAAGGATGGTTCAACACAAGCAAATCAATAAATGTGATACATTAACAGAATGAAAATTAATATTACATGATTATCTCAGTGGATACAAAAAAATTTGACAAAAGTCAACATTATTTTAGAATAAAAAATATCAACAAAATAGTTATAGAAGGAATATATCTCAGAAAGGCCATATATTACAATCCCGCAATTAAAATCATACTCAAAAGTGAAAATTTGAAAGCTTTTTCTCTAAGATCAGGAACAAGACAAGGATACCCATTCTTTCCTTTTCTATTTCACACAATACTGGAAGCTCTAGCCATAGCAATCAGGCGGAAAGAAAAAAAAATTATCTCTTCAGATGACATGATTCTGTTTCTACTTTCAAGATTCCATAAAAACTCTGTTAGTAATAATTAACAAATTTAATAAAGTTGCAAGATACAAAATCAACATATAAAGATCAATAGTGTTTTTATATACTGACAACAAGTCATCTGAAAAGGAAATTAAGAAAACAATCCCATTTAAAATAGCATCAAAAGATAAACTGGAAATAAATTCAAACAAAGAGACTTGCATACTGAAAACTACAAAACATTGATATAATAAAAATTTTTTAAAATTAAAGGAGACACAAATAAATTGAAAGACATCTGATGTTCATGAATTTGAAGACTTAATATTGTTAAAATCTTCATACTACCCAAAGCGATCTAGAGATTCAATGCTATTCCTATCAAAATTTCAATGGTAATTTTTTACAGCAATAGAAAAAACAATAATATAACTCATGTGGTCTGGGCAATGATTTTTTGATGACTCCAAAAGCACAAGCAACAAAAACCAAAATATATAAGTGAAATTGCATCAAAGTAAAAAGCTCTGAACAGCAAAGTAAGTAATAAACAGAATGAAAAGGAAACCTCTGGAATGGGAGAAAATATTTGCAAACCATACATCTGATAAAGAGTTAATTTCCAAAATGCGAAACGAACTTCTGCAACTCAAGAACAACAACAAAACGAATGAACAAAAATTGGCAAAAAACTTGAATAGCCACTTCTCCAAAGAAGACATGCAAATGGCTAACAGATACAGGAAATGATGCTCATCATCATTAATTATCAGGAAAATACAAATCAAAACTACAATATAATATTAATTCACACCTGTTACAATGACCATTATGAAAAAAAAAAATAAAGTATTGTCAAGGATGTGAAGAAATTGGAACCTTGTACTCTATTGGTGGAAATGTAAAATGGTGCAGTAGATATGGAGAACAGTATGGAGGTTCTTCAAAAAATTAAAAAGAGAATTACCATATAATCCAGCAATTCCACTTCTGAATATATATACAAAATAATTTAAATCAGGATCTCTAAAAGATATTTGCATTCCCTTCTTCATTGCAACGTTATTCACAATACCAAAGTAAACAAGCCTGGTGATCACTGACACATGAACAGATAAAGAAAATGTGATATAGACAGACAATGGAATATTATTCAGCCTCAGCAAAGAAAGAAATCTTGTCATTTGCACAAAATAGATGAATGTGGAGGACATTATGCTACACGGAACAAGTGGGTCACAGAAGAACAGATACTTCACAAGTCCAGTTATATAAGGCATATATAATAGCCAAACTCACAGAAGCAAAAAATATAATAGTGGTTGGCAGGGGCTGGTAGTAAGGGAAATGGGGAATTATTCAGGAATGTAACCTTTCAACTGTGAAAGGTGAATAAGTTCTAGAGATCTCTTTTGCACCATAGGGCATATAGTTACAAAATATATTGTGCATATCACAATTTGTTAAGAGGGTAGATCTCATGTTAAGTGTTCTCACCAAGGGGAGAAAACAAAATCAGGAAAAAGAACAAATCCTCCCCCACCTCCACCCCGCAAAAAAGGCCCAAGCAACCTCGGCAGGCATTGGATATGACCTTTATCTCAATTGTGGTGTTACTACCACAGGTGAACTCATCAAATTGTACATATTAAATGCATGCAGGTCTTTGTATATCAATTATCCTTCAATTACTCTGCTAAAACTAGAAAGAAATAATGAAACAAAAAGAAAATGGATCATGGTTCCAACCAAAATATCTTCAATTTCCCAAAGCAGTAACTGCATTATACACCTACTGTGTTCCTATGCTGTCCTCTATCAATTTCTCCTGTTGCAATGCTGATTTTTGATTTAGCTCCCAAATTATTTCCCACAAGACCCTGCCTACACCATACGAATATGTGGGAAAACAAAAAAAGGAATATATAATAGCATCTTCTGCTGCCATATACTGTGCTGAGTGCTTTGCGTTCATTTTCCTGTAGAAACTTCACAGACTCCTAGCCATCCTATGACGTTGCTAGTGTTATTCTCTCTTTACAGACAGGTAAATAGAGTCACTGGTGGTTAAAGGGATTAGTCCATGATGATTGTATTAAACAATATATCTATATTACAAATATATGTTTATTTTATTTAAACAGGCATGCTCTTTATACTGTTATCAGTGCTCAGCACATCCTGAGATAATGGAGACACCATACGCTATTTCTGAGGCAAGTCTTCATTTCTTTTTCAATTTATCTGTGCATTATTCAAAGTAAACAAATGAATAAATTAATGAAAGTGCTGTACATAGTGAAAATATTTTTATTTTCTTTTTCCATTAATCTTCTGTACTGGTAATTGTTTTTTAATTCCCCGAGACTATCTCTGGAATCTTAACTGGCCCTTTACAAACACTGGTCGTGCAAGCTGAAGCCCTGCTAGGAAACCTTTTTTTCATAATTTTGTAACATTGGATACCTAAATTTCTGAAGTTCATTTAAAATCTTCCATTTTTACATTGCCCCATTTTTTGAGTCATTCTAATGTTTTTAACATTTAGGCTGTCATTTGCCTGAATAATCTCTGGGACAGACCATTTATCTTCAATCCCAAATTGCTCAGAATACTCCCATCTGTTTATTTAAATAACATCAGTGTTCACCACAGAATGTTCTTCTGAGTTCTTCTCCTAATTATCATTGCATTTCTTCATGTTACTAGCTACCAATCTTTGATTATAAATAGGTCATAATGCCACTATTAGCTGTTTATTCCACATCATCTTTTTCCTTTTCTACAACTGAAAAACTATAGACTTTGAAATAATTTGAAAACTTTGCTGGAAATCATGTAGTATCATTTAACTTGTTAAAATTGTAAAAGAATCTTTCATAATATCTAACTTATTTATTATGTATTCACCTTAACTTTGATCAAAATAAGTTAATAGCTACTAAAAGCTAACAAAACTGGAGAAAAATACAGGCCATTTTTTTAAAGTTAATTTTTCCTGCCAGAGAATAGAGACTCTCATAAAAGATATGCGTATCATTTACTTCTCGTTGTGAACTTGTATGTCTTAACTATGGTATATTTTGTTAAGTGAAAAAGAATAAAGGCTCATGGGCTTTGCCCTCACAGAGCTTACATTCAAGATAGATAGACATACAGTAGAGAAATTACACATATATATGCATGTGTTGTGTATGTGTTGAGTTATATTTGTGAAGATTATTATGAAGTCAAATAAAAGAGAAAGAGATTCTAACAGCTAACAATAATGCCTAACATTTATTGAGTGTTTGCTAAATGGCAGACTCTGGCTGGGTGCGGTGGCTTACACTTGTAAACCCAATAATTTGCGAGGCCAAGACAGGAGGAGGGCTTAAAGCCAGGAATTTGAGATCAAACTGAGCAACATAGCATGACTTCATCTCGACCAAAAAAAAAAAAAAAAAAGCTGTAGCGCCAGCTACGAGGGAGGCAGAGGCAAGAGGACTGCTTAAGCCCAGGAGTTCAAACTGTCAGTGAGCTCTGATTGGGCCAGTGCACAGCAACCTGGGCAACAGAACAAATCTATGTCTCCTAAAGAAAAATTCCAGGCTCTGTTTAAAGTACTTAACATATTTTATTTTCCACCTAAAGAATTTTATGAGCTAAGCATTTTAATCCTATTTTACTAATGAAAATTTAGATGTACATAGATGTTAAACAATTTTCACGTAGTCACAGGGTTAATGAGTATTGTAACCAGAGGTCAAATTTAGAAATTCTGGCGCCATAGTTCACACTCTACAGAGCAACCTAAGGTATGACATTCTTGCAGAAGAATGATCAGTGGTAAGAACCAGAGAATGAGGATTAATTAACCAAGTGAGAGGGATGTGCTACCAAGAGGGAGAACTTTCTAGGCACAGACAAAGCATGTGCCATAGTCGTGAGGTGGGAGGCAACTTTGCATAAGCAAGGGACGGAGAAAATGTCTAAGAAGCTTGGGCATACAAAGCAAATGTATGCATACTATTTGCAAAGAAGGATTAGGTTAAAAAGTCAGACAGGGCCAAATAACATAGACTTATGGTGTACGTAAATAATTTAGAACTTTATCAAAATACAATGAGAAAGGATTTGCACAGTTTTATACTTGCACGGAATGTTCAAATTTGCCTGTTTAGCACATAAATGTAGAATAAATTGGAGCAGACATAGGAAATGCCTAAAATTCAATTTAGTATTTCAGGTAAGTCATAGTTTGTGTAGAGAAATAATGGTATTAATAAACAAAGAGGAGAGCATCGGTCTCAAATATATTTAGGGAACATATACATTCTTTAAGATAATGTAAATTATAATTATCTATTTATTTATCTATTTTCCCTTACAAAATTAGATTTTCCTCATCTTTGAATGTATAATACCTATTAATAGGATAATACCTGGCACATTGTAGCCACTCATGAGTGACTTAACTCAAGTGTTAAAGCAATAGACAGAGAGCCATAGAACAGACAATATATCACCAACAAAACCAGCTGGATCACATGGGCCTTAGGTGAGAAAAGCCATGGAATCTCTATGGACGTTGACAAGGTTATAGGAGTAGTGTTTTCATTAAATATGTTTTTCCTGACTTAAAATGTTGAGTTTTAAGAACTGAAACAACTACTATCCCCAAATCTATTGATTTTGAGTTGGGACTGAAGCAAAAAGAATGGTAAGCCTAACATATAACTTGTATTCCACACTCTGTCCAACTTATTTGTAAAAATTTGGACACAAAAACCAATTATTTTAATTTAATTTAACATCCTGAATATTAAGACACAATTTAGGACAGAACATGGATTTAAAGTAGTCCCATCAACTCTTCAGATAAATTATTCAACTAATTTAGTACATTGCAAGTTGTTCTCATTATTTTTCATGTCACCATGAAGAAAGTTTGTTAGAAATGGCATTGCTACTAAAAAAAAGGCTATTTGTAAAACATAAACATAATTTGAACAACAATAAAATGATTAATATTTTCCAACAATTTTCTCTAGGTCTATAACACTGGCTAAATGTATTAAAAGACATTTGAGCAACTGCACAGAAATTGGCATTCCAATTTGTTCAACTAGCATATCAGCTCCACCTCCGCAATTGAAAGGTGGAAGAAGAATCTATTCTAAAAGCTAAATTTATTCATTAACTTTTCAAATTGATGTCTAAAAAATTGGAAAAAATAATTTTAATAATACAAAAGCAGAGGTTTATTTTGTTTAATTTAGTTAAGGATTGAATATACCAATAAAAATTAATGTTGATTTTCCCCTTTTTAAAAAAATTGAAAAATCATAGCCAATTTCTCATTATTTTGAGGGCTATAACTGATTGGATTTAATTCAATATTCTATTTTTGCTATGGATCAGGCATTGTGTACATGGTACCATATACATGATTCCTGTCATTCTTCTTGCTTTAAGCTCACAGTTCTGTGGAAGAAAATATGGAAACTAATAATTACAACATGATATAAAAAAGCATTAATAAAAACGACTACAGCCTGGCATGCCTCCACTCTCACCTGCCCCAGAAATCGTGTAAATCTGTTATAGAAACAATCATTAGGTTATTACTTTTAACAGAGAATTCACCTCAAATGGAACCTACATTCTAGAAAAATTATAGCCTTATCAATTTTATTGTGATTTTGTAATACAGTAACATAAAATTCCAAAATCTATCATGACCAAGTCACACTCTTTCTATCCCCTATCAGTCCCTCATAAGCCTTTCGGTCCTGTGCTTATGAAACAATGGTGACCCAATTTCAATGTGTTGATAGTGGATATGGGCAAAGCTGATATGTCCACTTGTATCAAATATGACAAAAGCATCAATTTATTTCATTGTATTAACAAGCTGACATGGAAGTGTTTTATGTAGGACGCAATGAAATCACCCACAGCCATTTATGCTCTCATAACGAACGTAGATACATAGCAGGGGCTAATTACATTCTGGAAGTAAATGTAATTTCTTCCTGCTTTGAGTTAACTGGATCTTGTCCTGATATTATGCCTACTAAAATGGTTTTTACACACACATACACATATATGTATGTATATACATGTACGTAAATACACATTCGTATATCTATATGAATGAGAGGGAGAGAAAGAGAGGGAAAATAATAGAAAAAGAAAGAAGAAAAGGAAGGAAGGCAGGCAGGCAGGATGGAAAGAAGAAATGAAGAAAGAAAGGAAAAATTGATTCATGCAGAATCTGAATAGAATGGAATAATTTATATGGTTGAAGAAAATAAATCCCTACCTCATAATTTGTTTTCTGTTGTTTACTAGTTCAAGCTTTTTAACCTATGGCAAAAATAAAATCTCCAGAGGAAATTTATACCTAAAAGTCTGTCTGTTTTATTCAAAGAGTTATAAAAATTGTTTAGTAACATACATAATTTTTTATTTTGTGTCCAGAATTTAAAGACATTTTTAATTCTCAAATAATGTTTGTTCAACAACTCTTCCTTTTATTTTTTCATGAAAATAAGATGTTTTCTTATGGGACTGTACAGAGAGCAGACAACAAAAGCACAACACAAAACTGAATAATAAATGGGGCTGTGGAACTGAGCAGAGCACTAGCTATTGCACGGTGGGTAGAACTGCATAATAAAGGTAAAGTGCCAGCGAGGCTTTGGGCAGCAACTTCATTACTGAATGTGGAAGAGAAAATCCAAGCTTAACAGTTGAGAATTATTTTCAGATCTGCAGATAGCCATCATGCTGCAATGTCAGTCATTTTTATGTTTATATATTTTTTTAAAGATTTCTCTAAAATCCCATTGATTAATTATTGCCATGCCCAATATTTGATTGGTTTTTAAACTTAATATTTGTTTATTGATTTGACTTTGGCTTCACAAATTATATGTGCATATTTATATGACATAATATAAAATATACATGTACACATATATTTTAGATTTATGTCTTATCTTTTGTTGGTTTTATTTTCCTTCTTGGAAGCAAAGAAACTTAATCAGACTTACCAGCATTTTTAGTCTTTCATCCAAGGATTTTGATGTGTATTTTCTTGTTTGACAGAGATCTCAAATCTTATCTTCTTCATGCAGAATTCCATGAAAACTCCACAAAAACAGTGAAAGGCTGAAAAGTTGTCATTGCTGCTGTATCTCTGCCTTTATGTTTGGCACATTTTTACTGATATTATCAAATCAATACAATCTAACCAAATATATTGTTAATACAATCATAGTTACAGATAACTTGGCACTAAATACCACCAAGTAGCAAGTGTTATTTATTTCAGAATAATGGAATATGGTACGTGTCTGTACAATGCTCTTTACAAATCTGCAGAGTTGCTATGTGTCCATGTAAAGGAATTAGCCAAGAAGGCTTCATTCTCAAAAAAAGAAACAAAAAACAAAAACTTTTGTGTTTCGAGTATATGAAGTTTGTTCCTGAACTTCTCCTGGCTCAGAATAAAAGCTTTATTCCCTTAAAATAAAAAATTATGTTAATACTGAGAGTAGTCTAAAATACATATGATTCACTATCATATGGTTGTTTTTGAAGACAAATCAATTTTATCATTTTTTTAAACATTTATTATTATTATAATGTACATGATTTTATTTTAGGTAAGAAGTTTTTTTAAAAAGTGGCAGATAAAAATCAAAGCTACCCCTATAATTTTTTAAATTTTGATATTTATCATTCCATATATTATCTCATGTATATAATATATACATAATTTTTCTTTCTAAGTAGTATCAAACTACACAAATTTTTGTAAATACGTTTTCTGATTAAATAATATGATACATACATTTTACTATGTCAGTAAATATGTGTTTATATTATTTTAAAGCCAAAAATTATTTTTCATAGATAAGTAAAACAATAGCCATGATTGGAAAAAAATATATCCATAATAAAGACATGGGCTCTCTTAGATTTTTCCTTCTGTGGTGTTTCTTTCTCTTTCCTTCCTTCCTTTCTTACTAACTTACTTTCCTTCTTCCTTTCTCCTTCCTTTTAAATTTTTTCCTATTTTATTTATTTGTAAAACCATGAACATAGTATAAAATTCAAAAGAATCAAAAGAGCAAAAAATGAAAACCTCTGTCTCACATCCCTTTTCCTTAGCCCTACCCAGTGGTAACTGCTTTCTGTGCATGCTGTTTACAATTTGAAAAATAGTTCTCTTTGCTACTAAGGTGAAGAGACATGTTAAATAACACTTATACATGGTGGTT
Organism: Avahi laniger; assembly: GCA_963575035.1. Taxonomy (NCBI): domain Eukaryota; kingdom Metazoa; phylum Chordata; class Mammalia; order Primates; family Indriidae; genus Avahi; species Avahi laniger. The sequence goes on along the minus strand of CAUYSK010019113.1, from coordinate 6,221 downwards.
AATGTGTTAAATTATTTACATAATATCCTAGGCATTAGCTTTCTAATTTATACTTGGATATTATATAGGCAAATATATAGGATTCCTTTCCCTTTATCATTTGTATATCTGCCATGGTTTTTTGCTTTGCGGTCACCATGAGGTTTATGAAATATATCTTATATTTATAATAGACTATTTTATACTGATAACTGTTGGGAAATAGGGTTAAGAGACATTGAAAGTTTCAGGAGTTTTGACGGGTTTTGCCTTGAAGGAATCTGTGGGCATGTTAGCTCACAAACCAGAAGTGGCTTAATTTTAAGGGGGACATCCACCGATCAACAGCCACTGCAAGCTGGTGCCGATCTCAAGGCCTGCAAGCCAGTACCTGGAGCTATGCAAGGCAGAGCTTGGCGTGGGGTCCAAGGTTAAGAGACTGATTAAAGGATGTCAGCCCAGCAGACAACCTGCGGCTGGAACTACGTAAACCTCAAGGCTATTCCTGTTTCACTCCTGACCACGTGTCTTGCTATGTAGAAAAGTAGATTAGAAAAGTATGCAGGTTATCTGTTCCTGTTTTATGCATTTTTATCTTCAACTTGTATGCTCAGCTAGATCTATTCTTAACTTAGGGTTTAAAATGTTTATCTTGAAAAAACTTTGTAACTGATTAGGGAAGGGATTCCTTGAAACCTTTGGGGATCGTTGAAACCTAAACGAATAATCTGTACACATAAATCTATAACCAAGGACAACTACTTGTTGTACCAGTAAATACTGATGTGGGACATCACTTAGTGCATCCTGGCTCATGGGAATGATGGAGGATCCCTGAATTCCCCATCACTTTAAACTACACTTTGTCTCTGTGTCTGTTATTTCCAAATCTCTCGCGACGATCCTGTCTAGGACCTGTTTTGTTGGGAGAGTCGTGAACTCCCGGCACATAACAACTTGACTTCATTTATATACAAAAACTCTAGACATTTATCCTACCCTGACAATTCATATTAATATTTTTTATGCTACAATTTAGATCTTTTTATATTATAAATTTCTTAAAAGCTTATATTACTATCACTATTTTTGACAGTTTTCACTTTTAAACTTCATTCAAAAGATATATATGACTCATAGTATACCATAACAGTATTGGAGTATTCTGGATTTGACTATATGTTTACTTTTACCAGTGATTTTTATACTTTTATTTGTTCTCATGTTAGTAATTAGTATTATGACATTTCTGCTTGAATAATTTCCTTAAATATTTCTTGTAGGGCAGAAATAGTGGTGGTGAGTTTCCTGAAAGTTTGCTTGTCTGTGAAATACTTTATTTCTCCCTCATTTCTGAAGCAGAGTTTTGCTGTGTATAATAATATCCTTAGTCGGCATATGTATCTTTCAGCACGTTAAATATATCACCTCATTCTTTCCAAGCTGGTGGGGTTTCTGCTGAGAAATCCACTGACAGTCTAATATAAACTTCATTATATGTGACATAACATTCTTTTTTTATTTCAGCATATTGTGAGGGTACAGATGTTCAGGTTACATATGTTGTCCTTGGCCACCTCTCCCCACTCATCCAAGTTTAAAATATGTCCATCCTTCGGGTGGTGTGCACTGTACTCTTTGTGTATGCATATACCTGTCCCTTCCTCCCTCCTGCCCACTTCCCCCTGCCCCCTACACTCTGCCCAACATCCAATAGATGTTATTCTTATATGTACACTTATATGTTGATCAGTTAATACCAATTTGATGGTGAGTACATGTGATGCTTGTCTTTCCATTCTGGGGATACCTCACTTAGTAGAATGTGTTCCAGCTCCATCCAGGAGTATATAAGAGGTGCTATATCACCATTGTTTCTTAAAACTGAATAGTACTACATGGTATACATATACCACATTTTATTAATCTACTCATGTATTGATGGACACTTGTGTTGTTTCCACATTTTTGCAATTGTGAATTGTGCTGCTATAAACATTTGGGTGTAGGTGTCTTTCTTATACAGTATCATTTGCTCTTTTGGGTGGATGCCCAGTAATGGGATTGCTAGATCGAATGGTACTTCTACTTGTATCTCTTCAAGGTATCTCCATATTTCTTTCCACAGAGGTTGCACTAGTTTGAAGTCCCACTAGCAGTGTTTGAGAGTTCCTATCTCTCTGCATCCATGTCAACATTTATTTTTTTGGGACTTTTTGATGAAGACCAGTCTCACTGAAGATAAGTGATAGCTCATTGTGGTTTTGATTTGCATTTCCCTGATGATTAGAGATATTGAGCATTTTTTCATATGCTTTTTGGCCATTTTTCTGTCTTCTTTTGAAAACTTTCTGTTCATGTCCTTTGCCCACTTTTTGATAGGGTTGTTTGATTTTTTCTTGTTGATTTTCCTGAGTTCTAAGTAGATTCTGGTTATCAGCCCTTTATTGGATTTGCAGCCTGCAAAAATTTTCCGCCATTCTGTAGGTTGTCTATTTGGTCTTGTGACAGTTTCTTTGGCTGTGCAGAAGCTTTTTAATTTGATCAGGTCCCATTTATTTATTTGGTTGTTGGTGTGATTGCCTTTGGGTTCTCCTTCATAAATTCTTTGCCTAGGCCAATGTCTAGAAGAGTATTTCCAACATCTTCCTCTAGAATTCTAATAGTTTCACTCCTTAGGTTTAAATCAGTTACCTAGCATGAGTTGATTTTTGTGAGAGGTGAAAGGTATGGATCCTGATTCAGTCTTCTACATGTGGCTATCCAGATTTCCCAGCACCATTTATTGAATAAGGATTTCTTTCCCCAGTGTATGATTTTGTATGATTTGTCAAAGATTAGATGGCTATGTGAGGATGGTTTTATGTCTGGGATTTCAGTTCTGTTCCACAGGTCAATGGCTCTAATTTTGTGACAGTACCAAGCTGTTTTGATTACTACAGACTTATAATAAAGTTTGAAGTCTGGTAAACGGATACCTCCCATTTTGTTTTTATTGCCTAAAATTGTTTTTGCTATACGGGGTCTTCTCTGGTTCCATATAAAGCATAAAATTAATTTTTCTACATCTGTGAAGAATGATGTTGGTATTTTAATAGGGATTGCATTGAATCTGTAGATCACTTTGGGTAGTATAGACATCTTAACGATGTTGATTCTGCTGACCCACGAGAACAGTATGGTTTTCCACCTGTTTATGCCCTTGGATATTTCCTTCCTCAATGTTTCATAATTCTCCCTGTAGAGGTCTTTTCCTTCCTTAGTTAAATATATTTCTAGATACTTTATTTTCTTTATTGCTGTTGTGAAGGGAATTGAGTCTTTGATTTGGTTCTCGGTATGACTGCTATTGGTATATAAAAGCCTCTGATTTGTGTGTATTGATTTTGTATCCTGAGACTTTACTGAATTCATTTATCAATTCCAGGAGCCTTTTGGTTGAATTCATGGGGTTTCCTAGATATAATATCATGTCATCAGCAAATAGTGAGAGTTTGATCTCTTCTGTTCCCATTCGTATGCCTTTAATCCCACACTCTTGCCTGATTGCTGTGGCCAGGACTTCCAGCACTATGTTGAATAGAAGTGGAGAGAGTGAGCAACCATGTTTGACTCCAGTTCTAAGTGGGAATGCTTTCAGTTTTTCCCCATTCAGTATGATGTTGGCTGTGGGTTTGTCATAAATGACTTGTATCATTTTTAGGTAAGCCCCATCTATGCCTATTTTGTTAAGCATTCTTATCATAAAGGATGTTGAATTTTGTCAAATGCTTTTTCTGCATCAATTGAGAGTGTCATATGGTTTTTGCTTTTGCTTCTGTTTATGTGATGAATTACATTTATTGATTTGCATATGTTAAACCATCCCTGAATCTCTGGAATGAAGCCCATTTGGTCATGATGGATTATTTTCTTAATAAGCGCTTGGATTTGGTTAGCTAGAATTTTGTTGAGAATTTTTGAATCTATATTCATAAGGAATATTGGTCTGTAGTTTTCCTTTTTTCTTGCGTCCTTTCCTGGTTTTGGTATCAGGGTTATGTTGGCTTCATAAAATGTGTTAGGGAGGAATCCATCCTTCTTGATGTTGTGGAATAATTTCTGCAGGATAGGCACCAGTTCTTCTTGGTAGGTGTGGTAAAATTTGAGTGTGAAACCATCTGGTCCGGGACTTTTCTTTTTTGAAATGTTTTTTATTGCTGTTTCAATTTCAGTCCTTAATATTGGTCTGTTCAGGAATTCTATTTCTTCCTGGTTGAGCCTGGGGAGGCTATATGTTTTTTAAAATTTGTCCATTTCCTCCACATTTTCCAGTTTGTGTGCATAAAGGTTTTTGTAATATTCATAAATTATGTCTTGAATCTCCATGACATCAGTTGTAACTGCTCCTTTTTTGTTCCTGATAGAGCTTATTAGGGATTTTTCTTTTCTGTTTTACATTAGTTTAGCCAGAGGCATGTCAATTTTGTTTGTTTTTTCAAAGAACCAACTTTTTGTTTTATTAATCTTCTGTATAGTTTCCCTGTTGTCAATTTCACTTAGTTCTGATTTGATCTTAGTAATTTCCTTTCTTCTGGGTTTGGGGTCAGTCTGTTCTTCTTTTTCCAGTTCTTTGAGTTGATTCATTAGGTTGTCTATTTGTGATCTTTTTGTCTTTTGAATATATGTATTTATGGAAATAAACTTTCCTCTCAGGACTGCTTTGGGTGTGTCCCACAGATTTTGATAACTTGTGTCACCTTTGTCACTTACTTCAAAGAATTTTTTGATTTCCATCTTTACTTTCTCGCTTATGATGAAATTGTTCAGCAGAAAGTTGTTTAATTTCCATGACTTTGCGTAGAGATGACAGTTTCTGTTGGAGTTGATTTCTGTTTTTATTCCACTTTGATCTGAGAAGATGCATGGTATGATTTGTATTCTTTTAAATTTTTTGAGACATGTTTTGTGCCCTAGAATATGGTCAATCTTAGAGAATGTCCCATGAGCTGATGAAAAGGTGTATTCCGTGGTTTTTGGGTAGAATATTCTGTAAATGTCAATAAAGCCCATTTGTTCTAGAGTTCTGTTTAAGTCCATTGTTTCTTTGTTAATTTTCTGTTTGGAGGATCTGTCCTGTGCCGTCAACGGGGTATTGACGTCTCCGACTATTATGGTGTTGCTGTCTATCCATTTGTTTAGATCAAGTAGAGTTTGCTTTATGAATCTGGGTGCACCTGGAGATAGCAGATGCTTGGCTTTTTTTTTTTTTTATCTATTCGTCCAGTCTATGCCCCTTGAGAAGGGAGTTCAAACCATTCACATTTTTTGAGATAAGCGATAAGTTGCGTGAATTACTGTTCATTCTGTTGAGTTGCATTTTGTTGCTTTGTTTTCCCTATCGAGCTATTGTGGAATCTAGCCTTTGGTTTTTAACTTTTGAGTCATTTCTCCTTCGAGAGCGTTTATTGTTCTGATCCTTGTGTAATTCTGTTTTGAGTATTTCTTGGAGAGCTCGTCTTGTCTTGGTGAATTCCCTCAGTCTTTGCTTATCTGAGAATGTCTTTATTTCTCCTTCATATATGAAACTTAGTTTTGCCAGGTAGAAGATTCTAGGCTGGGCATTATTCTGTTTCAGAAGAGTGAGAATGGGGCCCCAGTGTCTTCTTGCTTGTAAGGCTTCAGTTGAGAACTCTAGAGTTATTCTGATGGGCTTTCCTTTGTATGTTACTTGTTTCTTTCACCTTACAGCTTGTACAAGGGTCTCTTTAGTGGCTATTTTGGTCAATCTGATGACTGCGTGATGTGGTGTCTTCCTATTTGCATTGAATCTCCCTGGGGTCCATTGAGCTTCTTGTCCCTGTATATCTAGATTTTTAGTAAGGCCTGGAAAATTCTCCTCTATTAATTCTTCAAATAGCTTATCCAGCCCTTGAGGGTTTTCTTCTTCACCTTCCGGAACCGCTATCACCCTCAGGTTTGGTTTTTTCACATAATCCCACATTTCTTGTAGACTTATTTCTTTTCTCTTAATTTTGTGCTCAATGTCTGTAACTGACTTATTTAATTGGAAAGAGTTGTCTTCAATCTCTCAGATTCTTTCTTCTGTTTGATCTACCCTATTCTTGAGGCTTTCCACAGTGTTTTGTAGTTTCCTGTATAAGTCCTTTATTTCCAGGAGATCAGTTTGATTTTTCTTTAATTTTTCCATTTCTTTAGTGAATTTTTCTTCCAAGCCCTGGATTTTTTTTGTGTTTTCTTTG